>VZTU01033358.1:0-153599 GCA_013400835.1 Zapornia atra
GGGCTAAACCACCACAGTCCTTCCCACGGGTGTAGTTCATCACCAACTGCCCCAGCATGGGTCTCTGGCACCAGTTCAAACCTTCAGGACAAGACTGCTCCAGCACAGTTCTGCACAGGGTTATGAGTCCAGCCAGCAAACCTGCCCTGGCATGGGCTCCTCTCTCCATGGCCTGCAGGTCCTGCAAGGAGCCTGCTCCAGCATGAGCTTCACACAGGGTCACAGCCTCTTTCAGGTGTCTCCACCTGTTCAGGCATGGGGTTGCATTCCTCCTTGTGGAAACTTCTTATCAGGCTGATTCACCATGGTCTTCACCGCCATGTTAGGGAAATCTCTGCTGCAGTGCCTGGAACGCCTCCTCCTCATCCTTCTTCACTGACCTTGGAGTCTGCAAGGTTTCTCTTATTTCACTCCTTTCTCTGGCAGCAACAAGCTGCTAATATTTTATCATGGAGGTGCTACCATCATCACTGATGGCTTACCCATAGCCAGTGGCATGTCTATCTTGGAGCCGGCTGGCATTGGCTCTGTGGACCCAGGAGAATCTTCCAACATCTTCCCACAGAAACCACCTTTACAGCACCCCCCCTTCCAAAGCCTTACCATGCAAACCCAAAACAGTATATTATTTAGCCAAATTACGGTGAAATCAGGAAACCAGGGTAGAATTTGACTCAGCTAGCTTAGCAGTATCAGTTCCGAAATAGACAAAAAGGAATATCTCTTTCCAGTTCTGAGCCTGAGTATAATCTCAACCGCAATTTTAATTTTGTCCCATGTTCCTGTTTCTTATGAGGAAGCTTCATTATTTAGCAGCAGCTATGTTTATGTAGTGAAATGCTGCTGAGTTCCAGTTTACCTTTGCATTTGCCCTGCCACTGCCTCTCTTTTGTCAAGGCTTTTCTGCTGCCCTCAGAATAAGCCTTTTTGCTTCAGAAGTGGATGTATTCAGAGATTGTTCTTTATTAGTTATCTTCAATCTCTGTATGGTACATCCCCTTAGTTCTGTAGTTGTCATGTGAACCCCAATAGATATTTATTTGTGTGAGGAATAGGAACCTCTTAGTTGTCTTTCTTGAAATGTTTAATAGTGAAATCTTGGTTTAATACTTGGGTTTTTATTATTAAATCGCCTAAAGTTTTGCCAAGGAAGTAAGTGCCTTGGATGTACCTTTGAAAGTGGGGAGAATTACATGCAGAAAATTAGAGAAAAACTGGAAAAGTCATCCTTGTCTTATCACTTTTCAAGCTGTAGCACAGTAAGAATTAAGATATGGGCATCCTTATTCTCGGTTTCTCTTAAACCAGCCTCTGAATTTTTTTACTCGAAGTAAACTCACCTTTATATCTCTTATTTTTAACACCGATGTATTTTTCCATACTGGTTTTGAACTAAGTGAAAAGCGTGCAGTTGCTTTGGCCTCTGCGGATACATCAAAGAATGTTCCATTTAAGTAAATTTTCTACCTGCCAGTGTCAATAAAGAAAATGAAATCTCATATTATTTAGTAGGAAGGATAAACTGATGTGTTTTGTAATGCTGCATTTGTTTTAGTTTTCCAAGGTTACAGTCTGCAGCATTAGGTTATAAACATAGACAGCAGTGAATACATTTTCTTGATTTTAAGTTTCAGTCTTAGGGAAAGGAAGCTGAAATATTGTTTTCTTGTACAGTAAGCGCAATACAAATGAAATTCTGCCATAATATATGGTCTGGTAAGTGAGAGAGGCATCAGAAAGATAGATTGCAATAAGAAAAGGTATAATTATCCCAAATGCAAAGATAGAGTCTGGGTCAAATACAAGGTTTTTCTCTTAGCAGAAACAGTGGCTGGAGAAGCTATATTATCTGTATTATATCTAAGTGTGTAGTGAAGTGTACCAGTGGGGATGCAACCTTCATAGTGTCCCACAAAGACATATTATGCTTGTCAAGTATACTATGTATATCAACGTCGTAGTCATGAGGCTTAAGCAAGGGAAGAAGCATAATTAATGGAAACCACTACATTTATGACACAAACAGCAAATACACATCAGCTCGCTTCTGAGAGGATTAACCTGACTTTCCCCCTACTGCAATTTGACTTACAAATAGAAGTGGCAGATCTGCACAGATTTGTCATGCAGAGTTTTTGACTAAACTTTAGCAAGAAGAGAAAATTTATGAGGAGTTTGTATACCCTACACCATAGGCAATGTTAGGAAAACATGTATTTTAAAGTTGGTTATCTTGTTTGGAAACAATTGCACATTGGTTTTAAGCAAATACTATTTTGTTTTTCCTCAGATTTAGAACTCTGATCCTTCAGGGAGAGGAAGGAAAATGTAGACAAGAGGATAAAGGTTTTGGCTGCAAACTATTTTTAGTGGAGTAATTTAGGGTATTTAAGGAAAGTAATTTAATCTCAAACTCAAATCTCATCAATCAGAAAGATTGAGACTCCCATAATTCATGAAGATTTTTCTAGCAGCAAAGCCATCGTTTAACTCCCTAAAAAGATACAGGACTGTACAAGCACATTGTGTTGCATCCTGAACTTTTCTAGAAGGTATCAAAGAAAAATACTATTCCTGTCTTTCTGAAAAGCCAGTTACCCAGCACGCTCAAGAGAGACTACTACTACTATTAATGACAGTAGGGCTATAAACTCCTGTGAGTAAAAACTGGAGAAAGGTTAACTGAATTTTATGTTCATGTATCTTGTAATACATCTGACTCTTATTTGGAGAATATTATGATCACCTTGCCTCCTTTACATTGGTTTGAATGTTTTGATAATCTGCTGAACTCGATAGCACGTTCCATATATTAGATTGCCTGTTGAGTTTGAGGTTTTCTAACTAAAACCAAACAAACCAAGAAATATTTTTCAGAGTTAGCCTTATTTGCTGTGGAATGTGGCATATCTTGTTCCCGACTTCACTGGAATTACTTGGTTGTTTGGATATTTAAAGCAAAGAAAGCTTTCTACATTCACTGTATGAATGACATTTGTTTATTTTTTTGGAGATCATGCCACTTTGCTCTTATTTCCCAACCAGCATCACAGTTGGGAAGTTTCAGGAAGGGTAGGCAGGACTATTTCCTACAATTTATTCTTGTAAACTCAGACTAGGCCTATCAAGCAATTTAAAAAACAGATTGCAATGCATACAGTCAGAGTATAACTTGCTAAATTAGCCGGCACTTAAAGCAGCACAGCCATGGCAACAAGGAGTTTAGAGAACAGTAGATCCCTGAACTTAGACAGGCTTTGTGGCCTGCATTGACTCTGACGCTACCATAGCAACACTCTCATCTGCAGCGAAGATAGCTTATTGAAAGCCAGCACCAGGATGTCTACATAAATTGTCGTTATGCCTTTGTATTTTATAATAAACACACTCCTAAAGATAGTATATATCCAGCAGCCTTGGGAAGTGAGTCTGGAGGCAGATCTTTCTGGTTTTGGTACATGCAGCTGAGTTGTTTGTCAGGATAAAGAAAGGCAACTTAGCTGGCATAGGTGTGCAAGGAGATAATTTTTGCCAGACTAAACACACGTTCTATTTTTGTTGATGACTGCTAGTTTTCACTTGGTGAGAAACACTGTTTGCTGCTCTCCTTCCAGAGGTGGCATTGAATCTATTGGCTCACTTGGCAACGTTGTCCTGTGATGAGGCAAATATAGCACAAATCCTCAAGCTGCAGTTCTGCACTTGTAAACTCAGCTCTTCGTACGTATATAGTTTGCAGAATATCTGGGTTAAAAGGCAACTTAAAAGTTAGAAAATTTGGCTCTGTGAGTAAAAATGCCAAGGAGTTGTACTGGCTTAGCACATGTCATGGACCTCATAGAGCACCACAACTTTATCTGAAACATACCTGGATTTCCTAGTGACCAGTGTGCAGCTCAAAATCATACAGCCATCACAAGAACAAACGGTGCCATTGTCACGCATAATAGCTGTAAATGAAAAGATTTAATCAGATCTTTTGAGTTTGCAGGTTGTAGAAATTGGAACCTGTGGTTTTCTTAGCCTCAGCTGGGATACTGCATCCATTCATAGTAGGCAGAGATGTAACAACAGCCACCGCATTATTCCTCTGATATCTAATTTTGTAATATAATTAGAGAGAAATTTCATGCACTACAACAGGATTACATTACATTGAATATAATTGAACTAGCTGATAACTGACTTTCAGCATTCTGAAAGAAACTTGGCTCCTAAATTCCACAGAAACTTGCTTTTTTATATATATTTTTCCAGTATAGGGAATGAAAGAAAATGAGTAAAGAAGTAACTCCTGAGATAGCTTATCCAGAGATTTTTGGAGAGGCAGAACACAATCTGGATGTGCAATTACTTTTCTCTTTGAAGGGCTTTCCTTCTCTTTGTATTTGGAGGTAGTTCCAGAAAGTATCTTCATGAAACAAAATTTACATTGATATTTCCCACAAGTGGAATTAAAATACAGCAATTGCAATTTTGAAAGACATTTTAATTATTGGGGGGGGGAAGATTAAAACAATAAAAGTTATAAAAATACATCATACCTGACACCTGTTCATTATTAAAGTATAAATGACCAGCTAGGAAATTGAAATGTTATGTTCTGAGAAGTGGATTAAAATATTGTTGAATTTAATGAAAAGAAAAAAGTAATATGAGACTGTGTGTTGAAAACTATTGTGAATTTTAGAGTAAAAAGTGATCCTGGAGGCCCCAGAGGCAAACTGGCAATTAAAAACTAAAATAAAATACTGATCAGGTTTTTCTTATGACAAACTTATTTTATATGACAGTTCCATATTATCACCTGCTACTCCATGCCAAATATAGATGCTTGAACATGATCAAAACCAGGTGAGAGCTGGTTAAGAAATGTAGCTAGGAATGTGAAGGCATTTTCCTGGCAGATTTCCGTTCTGCCGTATGTGAATAGTTTTGTCTGTGTGATGGTTATACTGCACATCATATTATTGCCTACAGCTCCAGCAGTGTCCTTGTGTTGCTTTTAACCCTGCTCTTCTGTTCCATGATGCCCTTTCATTTGTACAGAAGACTTAGAATATTTTTTGTGTTCTTTTAGAAATGTCTTTAAAATTCTACACATTGTGTATTTGACTTTAAGTGATGGTGCTATGTCAAATACACACCCTTCTGTAGAATCTAAGGGAGAAAAATTACAGCTATAGGTTATAGTATATGTATATGTTATCTCTGCTATTTTGTCAAAGCCTCATTTCAAAACTGCTTCCACTTTTAGTTATTATTCAGATATGTCACATTGCCATGTAAAAATGTCTAAATTTCCTCCATTTACGAGGGATGAAGGATTCATATATCTTCCTGCATTTTATATTTTTATTGCATTTATTTATTTCCACACTACTGCTGCTCTGTCATCACGTGTCAATTTGCAACATCAAAACACTTCAAAATGGTTCCCAGTAACATAACATCATTCCTTACTGCACAAATCTGGAGTCATGAACTCAGCTATATGACAAAGAAACTCGAAAGTGGATTAATTTAAGTTTTAAAAAGCTGCTCCCCTCAAACACAGAAAATTTAAAGAAATTAATGAAGTATAAAATTTCTTTTCAGTTCAAGTGTGTGATGAAAGTATGTAGCTAGGTCATCTTCAGTCCAAGATGGTTTTCTTTCAGTATGCTTTCTTAAAATAAGTTGCTGTCAATGGAAGGGTGACCTGTTTATTAGCTCTTCAGAGGTAATATTTTCACACCCATCTTTCAGCATCATTTGATAGAGTTAGATATGCATTGTAGAACTTTGCCAAAACAGTTAATCTAAGCAGGAGGATTTAATATGATTACGACCTGTGGTACTTAAAAGCTGTATGTTGAAATCTAAGCTCAGTTGTGGAGTGTTTAAACTCTACACTGAATTTGCCTTTGGGACTGCCCAAGAAACTTTTTTAAAGCAGCTACTTTGAAACAAGTACTTTGTTGAATTTCATGTATTGTTTTCTTGTGTTAATCAAATCTATTAATTGTAATTCTCAAATGGCTAGTGCTTTTGACACAAAAAAGGCATGGGAGCTTCCATTTTCAAAATTAATGAGCAGTCAATTCTGACAGGGTAGAGGACAAAAGGAAATGAGCTGAGATAGGATGGTTGGAGTAGTTTTCTCCAAAGACTGTCCTGCTATTGCTAAACATTGTTACCTCTGTCTATGAAGCAGCACCAGAAGTAATAGAGACGAAACCAGAATATTATATTAACAGAATATTATATTAACAAACTTACAAGTAATGGATTTTTTTGCAGATGATGTTTTATTTCCAGCTATAGTGAGATGAAATATGTAATTAGCATTTGAAGTTCAAATTTTAGAACTTCCACTCTAACAGAAGATCAAACATTTACTTTTGTAACTGTCTGTAATCCATCTGTACTTAGCCTTCCCAGTATTTAATCACCTAAGCCATGAGACAGATGCATAAAATACATGTTACTTTGTCATGCCTTTGCTTCAAGCAAGTACAAAATAATTGTTAAAATAAAGGTAGGGTTATGTTTTTGCTAATGAGCTTGCTACTCGGTCTTGTGAGTAACATCAACAATTAATTATAGGGTCAATATATATCTGTGGTAATTACCACACCATTTTTCTTCTTTTTCTGTATTCTTCTCGTTACTTTTCAATGATGGAGTCAATTCAATTTCTCATTAGGCAAAATGCATGAAACAATACCAATTTGCTTTGGAGCTACTTAGAAATAAACTGGAAAAGTCAGGTTTCAAGTCAGATTTTTCCATCAGAAACACGTGAGAAGAACAATAAATGAATTTTGAAATCTTTACAGAGATATGATTAAAATAAACATCAAAAGGGAACCTGCTGTAGGGAACCAGCTTTGGCAAGGGGCTTGGACTTGATGATCTCTGGAGGTCCCACCTCCTACAATTCTATGATTCTGTGAAAAGTTTAAAGTGCCAGTAATACATTTGACTTCATTCTTTTTTTTAACCAAGCATATGCAAGCAGGATAGGTGCTATCTGTGGCCACAGTAATACTAGAGACAGATTGAAATGGACATTGAGAAAATAAAAAACCTAAGGGACAAATACAAGCAAGCCACCTGGAGTGCTTTCTACTTTCTCTTGTGAATGAGAGTATCCTCTTCGTCCCTGTCTTTGAATGCATTCTTTGAAAGATGTGCTCCTTTTGTAGAGCGTTACCTGAAAATATTACTTTTACCCTGATTCTAAAATTATAGGAAGATTTGAGGTAATAAGATGATTGTAGGGATAGGAATAATGTAAGCCTCTTCCTGAAGGCACTTTAACTCTTGTGAACTATTACCTTCCTAGAATGTGCCTTTTTTGGCTCATTGAGAAGTGTAGCCTGGCTGGAAAAGAGTAGAATCATAGCATGCGTAAAGGACCTTTAGAGGTCCAACCCCCCCTGCAGTAAGCAGGGCCATCTTCTCTAGGTCAGGTCGCTCAGATCCTCATCAAGCCTGACCTGGAATGTCTCCAGGAATGAGGCCTCCACCACTTCTCTGGAAAACCTGTTTCAGTGATCTACCACCCTCATATTGAAGAATTTTTTCCTAATATCCAACCTAAATCTCCCCTTTTCTAGTTTAAAACCATTACCCTTTGTCCTATTGCTCCATGCCCTTGGGAACAGATCTTCACCAGCTTTCTTATAGGCACATTTCAGGGACTGGAAGGCTGCTATAAGGTCCCCAGAAGCCTTCTCTTCTCCAAGCTGAACAAGCCCAGTTCTCTCAGACTGTCTTCATAGGAGAGGTGCCCCAGACCTTTGATCATTTTTGTGGTCCTCCTCTGGACATGCTCCAACAGGTCCATGTCCTTCTTGTGTTGAGGGCTCCAAAGCTGGACACAGTACTCCAGGGGAGGTGTCACCAGAGCAGAGTTAGAGGGGCAGAATCCCCTCTCTCAATCTGCTGGCCACACTTCTTGTGATGCAGCCCAGGATGCAGTTGGCCTTCTGGGCTGCAGATGCACATTGGTGGCTCATGTCCAGCTTCTCATCCACGTGTATTCCCAAGTCCTTTTCTTCAGGGCTGCTTTCAAGTACATAATCTCCTAACCTGTATGGATAATGGATTGTCTGGACCCAGGTGCAGGACCCTGCACTTGGCTTTGTTGAACCTTGTGTAGCAGCCACTAAAAAGGGCTTTGTTCTGCCAGTGAGTGATAACAAGTTTCTTCCCAACCCAGGTCCTTCATGGATTTCACTGGGCAATGCCTGTGCATGGTAAACCTGCTCATCTGGGAATGCTGTCCCTAAGACTCAAGAAGGCTGTTACACTCCTTGGTATTGAATATAAAGAGCTGGAGCCGATCAAGACTCTCTCAGCGGGGTTCTCCTGAAGCATGTGGAAGTGAAAGGATTGTTATGGGACATATTGTTTGAATTGAAACCTTGTTTCTTACACATCTGTCAGGCAGACTTGTCTGCTCTAGTTCCTGATGCCTGTTTTCCCTTGTAGACTGTTACGATACTGTCTGGTAACTGTGCTCAACTTCTGGATCATATTCACAGAGCCGAGATGCCCAAGCCAGGTGTCCCTAACTACTTCTAGCAGTGGGAATTGAACGTGGGTCTTACTGAACCTTAGCTTTTTGACTGGTGTCTGCTGCCTTACGTGTGATTATATAGTCAGTATAGCCTGGCCTGGAAGTGGAGGAGCTGGCCGGAGCCCTGAGCTGATATGAAGTCCAGAGGCACTAATTGTTTTCTTTCAATAAATTCTGAACTCCCCAAGCTGTGTGAACAGCTGTAAAACAAAGCAGCAGCTACCTGGACACATGGTTTGCAAGAAATGGGTTGATAACTTTTTCACTAAAGTTGATTTTTTTTGTTTCTTTCTGAATTTTTTGGTAGTCATTTCATCCTCCTGGACTGGAACAGAGTATTTGCCTTTTCCTTTATCCCTTTCTCTGTGTGTGTGAGTGTTTCTCCAACTAATAATTCTTGTCACTTATCCAGATAGCTTGTAATGAGAAAAAGAATATCTGCCCAGTGCAAGGCATATAAACATCCCCTGCTGAACTGAATTGGGGCACCTGCTCAGCCTTTGCCAACCTGAGCAGCAGCCTCTAAACCTGTCACCATGCTGGTTACTCAAGTCTTAAATTATACTGTGGAGAAACCCAAGGAAGACAGAAAGGACAGAAAAAAACCCTTAAGCTGAGCTTTATGCTTCATTGGTACTTAATAAAGAAAAACTCCAGGGAGTGTGCTGTGCTCAGAGCTTTGGGTAAAGTTTTTGCCTATTTATTCATTAATTTCACATCAAATGTTTATAGCAGTGCACTGTGGTTCTTAACTACAGCATAAAGTATGAACTTTGGAGCCTAATAATGCCAAATAGGAAAATATCACACAAACTTCAGCTGCTGTTTATGTAATTGGAACGATTGGATCACATTCTTTTTGCTTTTAAGTCCACAACCAAAGGACAGTAGATTTCATCTTGTGCCGCTCAGCTCTGCCAGAAAGCTAACTTTCATTTCTATAGTGGTGTGGTGGTTTAACCCTGGCTGGAAGCCAGACACCCACCAAAGTCGCTGTATTGCTCAGCACCCCCCCACCCACTAGAACCTTGCCATGCAAACCCAGAACAGGTGGTCTTATTGCTGAGTCAAGCAGCCTTTGAGAAGTCATTTCTAGTCTTCCCTTGACTGGAAAGAATGGTTGAATACAACCTTGCAAATAGATAAAAGGTTCGTTTCATAAAGAGTATGTAGAGATTTCAGGTTGAATATGAGCCAGTAGTGTGCCCAGGTGGCCAAGGCCAATGGCATCTTGGCTTGTATCAGAGGTAGCATGGCCAGCAGGTCCAGGGAAGTGATAGTGCCCCTGCACCTAAAATACCGTGTTCATTTTTGGGCTCCTTACTGGAAGAAAGCCATCAGGGTCCTCAAGTGAGTCCAGAGCAGGGCAACCAGGTTGGTGAAGGGGCTGGAGAGCAAACCTTACGAGGAGTGGCTGAGGGACCTGGGGGTGTTTAGGCTGGAGAAGAGGAGGCTGAAAGGAGGTTGTAGAGATATGGGTGTTGGCCTCTTCAGCCAAGTGACCATAGGACAAAGGGGAATGGGCTCAAGCTGTGCCAGGACAGGTTCAGATTAGGCATTAGGAAAAAATTCTTTACTGAAATACTGGGTATTGGAACAGGCTGCCCAGGGAGATGGTTGGTTCACCAACCCTAGGTGTATTTAAAAGATGGGTAGATGAGGTGATCAGGAATATGGTTTAGTAGAGGACACATATGGTTGGACTTGATGATCTCAGAGGTCTATTCCAATCTAATGATACTGTGATTCTGAGTTCACATTTAAATATGTGGAAAATTTTTTCAAAACAGCACAAGAGGGAAAAAAGGGGCACGAAATTTGGAATAACTTCAGTGGCAATAAATTGAGGTGGAAAAAGCTATGTGAGTTGACTTCATGATTGTGTTTGGATCTCTGAGATTAAAGGTATTCAGCCACCAAAGAGCAAGGTAAAAAGTATAAGGGTCAAGTTGAAGAAGAAAGCATGTTCTGACAGCACAGATAAGTGGCTGTATGTGATTTGTCCCTATTAGTACCCCACAAATATCCTTACAAGATTAGATGATTTGATGTTATTATGGAGAGAAGTAAAGAAAGAAAGGAGATTTCTGTAATTGCATTCATCACTCTTCTACTCAAATAGGTGGGTCTGTAATGGTAAGTATGGATTCATTAACTTTATTTTTCCCAGGAGTGAAGTTTTTTAAACAAATGTCTTAAAGGAAGATGCTTTAATCAGTCTGAGATATTTTCTGTCACCAGTATGAGCTTTATAGAACTAGTTTGATGTCTTCAGACTCTTAGCTCATATTCACAGTCAACTTTATTAAGTAACAATGTCTCACCAATACTATGATTCTAATTAGAATTCCAAATTATTTTTTTTTAAATCAAAATAGTTCTAACCAATAAAAAAGCGGATCAGGCTCACATAAATAGTCTCAGTGGCTACAGTAAAACAACTCATTTTCTTGCAATTAAACTTCTGCACAACTGTTTTCACCACCAAAATTAAAATTACCTTCTCAGAAAAGGTGAATGTGTTAACATTTGTGGAGTTGTATCTGACCACGTGTGGTGGGATTTCAGAATTACTGAAACTGGATGCCAGGTTTGCATTCAGTGAAAAGTGTGTTGCCATAGAGTAAGATAAACTGGTTGAAACGCTTCAGTATACTGGAGATAGAATGATTTACATAGCCTGTTGCTTTCTGTGTCTAGTTGATAGTGTTCTCAGTATAACGTAGCTTATGACGCTAAGGATTTTATTTTTGTTTCTATTCAAAGGAATATGCAAAGTAAGGAAGCAATTCTACATGAAAAAGCTGAATTATTAGTACCAGCCGTGGCATTAATTAAGGTGACTTCACCTGAATGTCTGTTTTTAGTGATTTAGACAATAGAGAGAAAGTACAGAATTAAAAATGTGTCAATAAATCATGACAGGCAGACAGACTGAAAGAAAGAAAGAGCACAGGTTGAGCCAACCTGCCCTTAACATTATGAAACAATTGTTTTCTCCACACTTACGATCAGGGTGCAACAGGATATTTCAGTTATTAGTTTTGGCTTTGCCTTTTAACTAAAAAAAAAGGAGCAGCCTCTATTTCAAAGGATTTGGGTGACATTCATCCTTTCTAAACCTTTGCAAGTTTTGCACAATTAATTCTTGAGTTTCACAGTCCCATAATAAATGATGCAGCTTAATAATGAAGGTATAATCAGATCATTGCTGCTAGGTTATGGGATGACTGAAAAGGAGGGCAGACTTGGTTGGTCCATAAGTGTTTCTAAAGGAGGCTCTGAAAGAATCTCTAGAAGATTCTGGCCAGGACAGGGAATGGATGAGGAGCACAGATCCCTATTTAGAGGAAAAAAGAGTAACCTAATACTGATGTTTTTGCTTTTTCCCTGGCCCCCTTTGCAGAGGACATGGATTCCTAAAGCAGACCTTCACTTGAAAGGCTTTAGCAATGGGTCTGCTGAGGAAACACTGTACCACGGTGTTACTGTATCTCATCAAGGATATGTGTTGGTCTCTGCTCGGTCAGTATAAATTGCCATGTCAATAGATGCTGTAAATAAAGTCATGCACTGATGTATATTTATTTCCATTGGTTTAATAACACGCTTTGTCCAAGGTATGTTTTTACTTCATCTGAGATTTCATATGAGAGCGTCATGGGAAGTCAAAAGCTAAAAATGGCAGCAAATGGGCCATGCTAAGGCTGATTAGTTTCCTCTCTGTATTTATCTAAGAAAAATGTTTCTGACAACCTAGGAAAATATATTGCAGAGAAATGTGGTTAAGCGATTGTGGCCGGCCCTAAAGGTTAATGTCCAAGTTAAACAGTTGCAGAAAAGAGAACAGTAGAGCAGCTACTGGATTGGAAATTGGTTGAAGGGCAAAAAAGCCCCTTAGAATCTTAAATGCCACCTTGGTCTCATGTGTTCAGTGGAAGCCCCATTTCAGTCAAGTATATAAGCTTTCAGTCAAGTATATAAGTAGTTGGAAAATTCAGTTTAGAATGGGTAAAGGTGAACATAAGACACAGGAAAACATTTATATGCTTTGGTGTATATTTTTATTGAGAGTATGGTGTAAAACACCAGATAAATATATTCAGAAGGGAGCTTTCAGGAAAATCACTTTGCGATTATGAAGTCTGGGTACCGTCATAATTCACGCAATTCTTGGGGGAAGTACATCGGCGCATGCGGTTTCATAACATTTAAGCTTGGAATTGATAAGGAAAAATCCTATTAATTTGCAGAGTCAGGATAATCTTATTAATTATATAAGCACTAATCCAATTAGTTTAGAAGTCCTCAAGACATTCCAACAACATTTCCACCAACCTCCATAGCATTGCCATTAGAGACCACTGATGCTCCATTTTAGGTTCCCAAGAGTGAGACAATTAGTACAGTTATGATAGTATTCTAAATGCTATGCTCTGTGAAACCTAAAATGCTTAGTGTAGTTTGCTGCCCATTACCATTAGTTTACAATCTGACCTGTTCCATCTTGTCGATCTACATACTATAGTGTCAGTAGGTCAGATAGCATGACGGCCCACAGGTTCTTTTAAGTCACCAACTTCTCTCACATCTTAACTTGCCTCAGACTTAACAAGAACTGGGCAGAACAATAATTAGCAGGACTGCATGGCACTACTTCTAATTGTGGTTGCCAATCAAAGTAATGGTACTGGAAGAAGAAGGGAAAATAAGATTGAGCCTCTGAGCTGACTTTTGCTGTCTGATTTTCCAGCCACTTAGTTAGGTAGCTAGGAGAAACAAACCTCACACACAAAGCTTCTTGATATCAAGACTGCATATCACGTTCAGCACTGTATTACAATGTGTGTGGATATAATGCTTCTGGGGTACATTAGTGA
Organism: Zapornia atra; assembly: GCA_013400835.1. Classification (NCBI taxonomy): domain Eukaryota; kingdom Metazoa; phylum Chordata; class Aves; order Gruiformes; family Rallidae; genus Zapornia; species Zapornia atra. The sequence goes on from VZTU01033358.1 coordinate 13,450, forward strand.
TTCTTTACATCATCATATAGTTACTTGACCACCTCTGAACTAGCATGGGGACCTTTGAGCCGGTGTTGTGTTGTGCAGTCTGGAACTGTTAGAGAGCCCTGTACATTTTTTGTCCTACAGCTGCTCACCTGACAGAAGGGTGATGCCTCCAAGGCAGCTGTGTGGCCCATTGATCATGTAAGTAAGCCAGTGTGTATGCATCTGTCAGCATCTGTCATTATTCTAATTCTCAACTTGTTGCTTTCACAGACTGCGCTGTGCAGTGGAAAGCTTCTTGCTTTCCAGCACGCCAGCTAGCTGTGGTTGGCTCTTGTGTTTCGTGTGACTGATGGTGTTCTTACCACCCCTCTATGACGAGTCCAGGTGAGTATTTTTCTGCTTTCTGAAGTTCTATTTAATTTTTAAATTGTTTGGTAGAAATCAAGCATTAAAATTACATTTAGAGAAAGGTAATAATTCTCTGGTGCATGGTAGAAATCAGCACATTTTCTCTAATGATTCCTGGTTTTGCTTGAATTTAAGGACATTTTTAAAAATGCTTCACAGTCCAAGATTGCTGTTCCTTGTTTGGCCACCTTTGTCTCTGCTTGTATGTGCTGTAACATCTGAACCAATTATTTATGTGCCTTTCTCAGGTGCTGATTACTGAGGGTGACTCACCTATGATTGACTTGTGACTGTGTCTGAAAAATGTAATTTTCTGACAAGTTGAATGTAACTGTTCCTGCCCCTACCAGTGGCTACACTCTCCTGTTTCCACATACTGCGATACTTCCCACTGCACTCTCTTCAGGTTATTATTTATGCTTTTAATAATTGTTGACACTTCTGAGCCATTTAGGAAGTGTTTTATCTGTTGTACATTTAATCACAGTTACTTTGATTCAAATATCTCTTATAATATCGATGATTTAGAGAAATCTGTAGCTGGCCTTTCATAGAATCATAGAATAGTTTGGGTTTTTAAAGATCATCTAGTTCTAAGCTGCCTTGCAATAAGCAGGGACATCTTCATCTAGATCAGGTTGCTCAGAGGCCTGTTCAGCTGAACCTTGAGTGTTTCCAGGGATGAATCATCTACCACCTCCCTGGACAACCTGTCTAGTTCCTCACCATCCTCATTGTAAATTTTTTTTCTTTATATCTAGTCTAAATCTACCCTCTTTTAGTTTAAAAACATCACCCCATATCCCATCACTACAGCTGCTGTTAAAAGGTTTGCCCCCATCTTTCCTGTGAACCCCGTTTAAGTACTGAAAGGCTGAAATAAGGCCTCCCTGGAGCCCTCTCTACTTCAGGCTGAACTGCCCCAACTCTTTCATCCCTTCTTCATAGGAGAGGTCTTCCATCCCTCCTGTCATTTTTGTGGCCCACCTCTGGACCCACTCCAACAGGTACATGTCTTTCCTGAGCTGAGCACCCCAGACCTGGACGCAGTACTCCAGCTGGGGTCTCAGCAGAGTGGAGCAGAGGGGCAGAATCCCCTCCCTTGAGCTACTGGCCACCCTTCTGTTGCTGAAGCCCAGGATACAGTTGGCTTTTTGGGCAGCAAGCACATGCTGCAGGGTGTGGTGGGTTGACCCTGGCTGGAGGCCAGATGCCCACCAAAGCTGCTCTGTCACTCCCCTCCTCAGCTGAATAGGGGAGAGAAGACACAATGAAGGGCTTGCAGGTCGAGATTAAGATAGGGAGACATCATTCAGCAATTAGTGGCACAGGCAAAGCAGACACAATTTAGAAAAAAATCAGTAAAACAGAGTAGGATAATGAGAAATAAACCCAAAACTTAAAATAACACCCCCCATTTCTCCTCTTCTTGCAAATCCAAAATGCAGGGTCATGTTGATCTTTTCATCAGCCAACATCCCCAAGTCCCTCTCCACAGGGCTGCTCTGAATCCCTTCACCATCCAACCTGTATTGATACCAGGGGTTGCCCCAACCCAGCCACAGGACTGTGTCTTTCTCCTTAGAAGGCCTTATAATATAAAAGCAACTCATAGAGTAGTAATTTTGGTTCTTGATCTGAAATATCAGTATACAAATGAAGTTGAGCAGATGTTTACATTAACATTTAATTGAATTTATAACAGGTTACCACATGTTACATACATTAGTAATAAGCATTAACCACAATAAAAGAAAACATTATGCATGTGCCCTAAGTAGCAGCGTGACACAAGGAAGATAAAAGATCCCTCAGCAGCTGAAATTGATACTACCAGTGGAATGAGAGGTGCAAACCAACTGTGGCTGTTCATGCTTTTTTTTTCTTGCTGTTCCAAATGGGAAAAGGATTTGGCCTGTTAAAATAGACTTCAGGGCCTGCTTGGGTCCATTATAAAGAATCTGAAGTCTTGACATAATAAAGAATAATCACAGTGACTCTGGGTATATTTTGCAACTCTCGGTTCCGAATAAACCTTTCTAGAGACAGGGTTGGGTCTGAAGCCTGTTGAATTTAAAGGGGAATTTTCTACTGGTATCGCTGAGTTACAGATGGAGAGAAATATTTTCTGTCACAGACTACTATGGATGAGGAGAAGATCACAGAGGATCTCATACTGCTAACAGTAATGGGGAGAGCTTATTTGAGAGCCCTCTCTTAAGGTGCTGGAGATGGTTTCCAGGCCATGATTTTCCTCTTATCTGTGTTTCCAATGTGTACCATATAAAATTCCTGCCCATGTGAAGCAATTCCTCATCTACTGACTCTTATTTCATACGATGCTACCCGCCAGCAGGTATCTGAAAGGTGGTGTTAAGCTTTTCTTGTTTTATAGAATCATAGAAGTTTCCTCTGTCTATGTTGGAATGCTGTCTGTTTAGTCACTGACTATATTTTTTGGGGGTTTAAATCAACTTTAGTCTTGGCATTTAATAGGCCAAAGCAATTGATATATCTGACATCCCAAGGTTTGTTCAAGATCAATTCAAATCCCACACCCTATATTTTCTGTTTCTTTTTTGTAGATTATCCTGCTCTCTCTTGATAATAGAAGTGTTTTCAGGTAAGATTCTGAATGAATGTAACCAAATCCTAATGTCAGTCCATGAAATATGATTATAAATGAAAATGTCAGAACTCTGCAACTTTGTGTCTATGCTTATTAATATTCTGGATGCTTAGAGTGCTCTCACAATGGTATGTCTTGTTAATTGAGGTAACAAGAGGTACCATATCTCTACCAGCAGTCTTCTTGTTTTAGGTAATATATTCATTTACCTTTATGTTCATTTGTTAGTTTTCAATGTAGTCTTTCCTATATTTGACACTTCTGAAGATTGAAAATCTGTGTTAGTGATCCAGCTAGGGCAAGAAGTACCTGGTAATAAGAAAATTATTAGAATTATTGGGCTGTCCACAACACCCATAAGTCTATTTACCAGAATTATAGCTATTTATGAGGCAACTCTCAGTAATACTTCACCCCTTTGTAAGCTGGGTATTACCTAGCTACAGGAAGGCACAAATACCTATGCTGTTAGTAGCAAACTTGAAGAAGAGATTATGTTCAGAAATAAATAAGGTGGTGGTGTATTATGATCAGTATCTCAGTGAATTTTTAAATCTCATATTTCAATATCACATACTGAGCACCAAATCTGTAACTGAAGCATATTGGAAAGTTCTGAAAAATTATTCCCCCACTGTATTTATTTGTGTTCTAGTTACTTCATTTTCTTTATGTATTCTGTTTGAATTTGTTTTATGTCAGAACAGCCAAATTAATTAATTAATTAAAGAGACTATTCTCCAAGTTATGAACTAAAATAATACAATACTTATATTAAATGCAATTAATTGACTACCAGAAAATTTAAAGCACAATCTTTTAATATTAGATATGCTCAATAGCATCTCATGGATACTATGATTGTTGGTGTCTGCAGTTGAGCAGTGAAACTGCTCAGTTTCACATCTTTTTGGCTTTGCGAAATTTAAGTAATCAATATTTCACAGTCTATCGTACAGTTCTGTCATGTAGAAGAATCCCATAAAGTGGAAAAAACTCAAAATGAAATATTGATGTTTGATGATGCTAATTTTACAAATATCCTTTCCTGTTTAGTAATTGCCTGTGCAGTTGGCCAATATAAAGTATGCGATGTCCATAGGAGAACTCTCTTTTGAACACTTTTTGAAAAAAAAAAAGTTCCTGCAAAATGATCATAAAGAGTTAGTCAATTAGGAAATGCCATATGATTAATAGTATTTGAGACTACTGTTCATAATATTGGGAAATCAGTATGCCCACAAAAGAGCTCCATACATTTGTTTGCCATCTAGTCTACTGTTTGGAAATGCGTAGCCTTGTACTGTATTCATACTGTGTCAGAGATTGTCTTTAGAGTTCTTAATGGTTTTACTTAGTGGACTTGATTTACAAGGGCATATGACAAGAGGTAATGGGCTCAAGCTGAAAAAGGGTATTTAGATGAGATATTAAGAAAAAATTCTTCCTTATGAGGGTGGCGAGGCCCTGGCACAGGGTGCCCAGAGAAGCTGGGGCTGCCCCAGGATCCATGGCAGGGTTCAAGGCCAGGTTGGATGGGGCTTTGGGCATCCTGGGCTAGTGAAGGGGTTGGAACTAGATGACCTTTAATGTCCCTTCCAACCCAAAGCATTCTGTGAATCTGTAATTTTCTGGTTCTCAGTCTTACACTCCAGAAGTATTTGCTTAATAATCACAAGTACATACAATGTAATCACATTATTTATCTTTTCCTAGAGATGAAGTAATTCAGTTTCATTTCTGTGGTTTCTAATTATATCACTGTATTTAGAATTCAGATATGAGAGCTGCTGGCTGGAAAGCGTACTCGTGGATAGCAGCAGTAGAACAAACAGTAGGAAAAATTAAATTACTTCCATTTTTCAGTACTGCAGTACTATCACTAGACACTGTTTCCCAAGCTTCTTATTTTTAATTAAAAAGATAAAGCAGCATCATTATATTCCATGTTTTGTCTTTTCAAGCAGAACTAATAAAATAGTTGCTGCTACTACTTATATGATTAATTGAAGACTGAAAATGGCAAGCAGTTACAGAGCATCAAAGACAATGATAGGAGACAGGAAAAAGGTCTGATGTTTGTCTTAGAAAGAAGAGCTCCTGGATGTAGAAAAGGAACTAAAGTGAAAGGTAGTTCCCATACATTGCAAACTTCAGTGAATTCAGGAAAGTTAAGAAAATAGACAGTACTGTGGAATCAGTTCAAGCAATTTCTTACTGTTCATTTTATTGATTCAGGCTGAAGCTTTTTCTTTCTTCTGATCTTTTAGTTTGAGGTAATTACTCCTTACCCTCCATAGGCAGTTTGAGGTTCTAGGAACTCCCTCCTTTTTGTGATGATGTAGATGCAATGACTTACCACCAAGTACACAGCAGCTGCCAGCTTTCTTATCATCTTTCCAAATGTAGCTTCTAGGGTGAGGAGGAAAAAGGAACATTGTTCCTAGAAATCTCAGGCTTTTTCCCTTCTTTGAAGTGAAAAGAGGCAAGAAACCTTGATGGATCAGAAAGAACAGGTCCAAGCTTCATTTCCATGTAAAAAAAGGACAGAGGGACGGCATACAGGATAGGATCTGGCTAAAGAGCAGGTCAAATTTACTTTGACTGGATGGCTTCAGATACCACTGAGAGCTAACGAACCATCTAAGACGTACAAAGTAGATAGCTATGTTATACTGCATGTTATATTACATAGGTGAATAAGAAAGTAAAAATTCTGTTAGAAATTTATTAAGAAAAGGATCCTAGGACACATTCTAGAAAGAAACCTAGGAGTGTGCCCAGTGAGATGAAAAGGAGAAGCATATTGTTGCCACAATTTGCCATTATTGCAACAATCATTTTCTGGTGAATAGAAATGTCAAGAAAACCCCCAAAACAAAAGGAACACCAGATTACCAGGGAGCAAATCAGAGTCCCTTGAGAACCAGAAATTGGTGTGTCAGTTACTGATGTGAAAGGGACAGATTTTCTAGTGGGATTGGTGCCATGTTCCTATTCCATCTGAGTTCCTATTGCAAAAAGCAGCTGTGTTTCTTTGCTCAGGAGATTTCCCTGAATTGGCCTTTCCCCTGAAAAAAGCTGCCAAAGTCAATAATTACAGGGAAATTACATCCTTGTTTTTAACATAATTTAGAAGCGAGTTTGCCCTACATAATAAACACATAATGATTCTTCCAGACACTTAGCAAAGTCAGTTTAACTCACAGGTGAAATAAAAGACTGTCTGACCAATTTGAATTTTTCAAGTCTGAATGTTGGAGTTGTGTTTGTCCAGATCAATTGCTTGGGTTAAAATTACCGTGAAGAACTAATTTTCTGTCCCACATACTCCTGTCTGTTGTTTTCAAGGCAAATTTATATGTTTTCTGTTTAATATAAAATGCTCATCTTCTATTTCAGTAAACATTCATTAAACTCCTGTGTTTAATGATCTAGCAATAGAGAGGTAATCAATTGCTTTCAGTGTTGAGTCAGGTTTTTTTAGGAAGTCTTAGAGCTTCTGCTAAATGGCCATTGAGTATAACTGGTGTTCACATCTGCATATGCAGTGCAATTGCACGATATGCTAGCTGCATTCCTCAGGTGTGTCAGCCATCCATCCCATACACTGTCAATTCAATCTGCTTTAACACAGAAGGCTCAATGTGAGACCCGTGGAACTTATCACCCACCTATTGAATCAGTAGGTTTGGACTATGCGCTCAGTTCCATGCTCTGAGCTGGCTGGCCCTGTGTGGAGCCAGCAGTTGGGCTTGATGATCCTTACGGATCTCTTCCAACTCAGGAGATTCTAGGATTCAATACATTTGAGTAAAAAGTTTTAAAATTCCATTCTTGGGTTCAATACAGAAAGGAAAAGCAGATACCAAGGAAGCTCTTGTAACTCTATATTGTCTCTTATCTGAGGAGAGTGGACAGGCAGAAGGGTCAAAGTATCCCTAATTTTAAATTGGATACATTAGGGCTTATCCTATTTATAGTCACCTCTAAAGCCTTGAATAACAATAACAGAGAATTACCACAGTATTATGTGCAACAGAGGTATTTTATAGATTTTTCTTGGCAGTGTGCTTTTCAGTTCTTTCTGTTGCACCAGTTCTATCCCCTAGGTTAGATATGCCATGACAATAGAAAATTGCTATTATGTCATTGAAGTGCCACACATTTTAAATATCAGGGCAAGTTCGATAATGATTTTTCCCATGTTGGTGAAATGTGTCTAGATAGAGTTTTCTGGTGTGATAACTTCAGTAATCGAGAGAAGTTTTGAGTTATCGGTACATTTGTGTCTCAGAAATTATTAATATTCCAACACTGCTTTTTTGCACTCACTTAAACCTCTTAGGTTTTATTTTTTATTTGTTTTACATATGTGTAGTTCTCAGAATGTTGTGGACTTTTTTCTTGAGCCTGAAACTGCAACTTGTGGACAAGAGAGAGATTTTATTATCTGTTATACAATACATAATGAAGTTGCCCTACTACTCAATATAAAATTAATTTCATACATCTTTTTAAAACTGCATAGTAATGTTTCATTGTGTACAGCAAAAGAATTTCTCGATTCTAGTCCATTCCTGATAGCTGGTTGATCCGCAACACTTATCTTTTCTTACAATAAATTGAATAATCATAAATTTAGAAATTTACTTCCTGTAGTTGGAGGGAAGAATTGTTAGGCTTTACTATGCAGTAGTCCAAGAAATTTTTTAAATTAAAATTATTATCTAGATGCACCCATTATTTTCTGAATTGACAATTATTAACCTCTGTGCAGATATACAGACGGTCCAGAATAATAATTTTTTGCTTTAAAAAATAAATCTGTTCAGCTGAGTTTTGATGGGTTTCTTTCCCATGTGTAAAAACAAAGTCAAAGAAAGGCTGAGATGATGGATTAGGTTATAGTCTCTTTGTCTGCAAAGGAAGGATTCTATAAATCTCTCACAGAGTACTGTTTTAGGAGATCCCTTGTCCCAAGTACACTATTGGACTTTGGGGATCCCATACCAGTAATAAAATAGCACTATGTGTCTGCAGATTAGTAACTGTAGAGCCCTGTAAAGGCAGAGAACCCAAGAGGGTTCTGACCCATAGCAGGTCTGACTAGGGAGGGTCTGATCCATTGTGCTGTTCTTCCTGGCTCCTGCAGCAGTGTGACGTGGCATTAGAAAACTTGTGTTGCTGACTGTCGACAGAGAATGCAACTTGTAGTGTTACCTTACCTGAAACCAATAATTCCAAGTGTTGCTAGCACTGCTGCTAGGACATTGCCACTTAGCTGCCTGGGGACACAGGAAAGCAGTGTTGGCATATTTCCACAAAGGCCACATGCAGAAAGTGAGGTAACTGCATGTGACTTCAACCAGGGCATGAGGGGTATGGAAAAAAAGAGTCCATAGGCCACAACAGTTTCTCTTGCTGTACCCCTGCTGCACACAGGAGGTAGGCAGGGTTATGGTTAAGGCAGTTAAACTACATTTGCCTGAAGAAGCATAACACATGGAGAAGACTCATTACACCACCTCAGCTGTGAGACTCATCTTCCCCTGGCTAGCTGCCAGAAACCCTAGTCACTTTTGGACCGAGAACTTCCTGGACATATCAAATGCTATGTAAGCTTAAAATTTGCCAGCTTCCTTTTCCTTTTGCTCTTCTCCCCTTGTGACCAGAACCACAACCCTTTCTGGCATTGTGCTACTGAGGGTTTTACTTCACTGTGGTAATTGGTCTGATTTGGCTGAACATCATAGTTCAGTTCAGTGCATTTATTGAGTAGCCTGATAACTACTTTTCCAGGATTTGTTTTCCTTCCAAAATCAAAAGCTGTTCTCTGATCATGACACTCAAGCTGGTGAAAATTGCTGGATTCACTACTGTCTGTACCAGCTGAAGCTGTGACTCAGTACTTGCACTTTTAAATGCTGTTGAGAAATACAGTTCGTTTATAGCATGACACACAATGTCCATAAAGGATAATTATTGAAATGTAGTATTCTTTTATCCTTCAGCTATATTACTGATATGAATTGTGTGGAAAATATTATAATTTAAAAACATATTTTACATAAAGAGTTATCTAATTACCACCAAAAGTCTTTGCAGCAGTTTTTAATTTAGCCTTATGCATTTTTAACATGACAGCTGGAGCACAGCGTGCGTATGGCATGCTAATAGAGAAGGAGGCTAATAGTCAGTTCTGTCTATCTGTTCTTCAGAAGAAAAGAAACAGGAAATAAGCAAAAATGTTTAAATTGCATACTGCGGGATAGAGGCAGCAGACACTGCATGGCAAACTGAAGCAACGTTCAGAGATTGCTTCATTATTCAATCTCCGGTTTGTTTTTCAGAGTCTAGCTGGCTTTTCTGTTTGTTTTCAATTAAACTACTGTAGTGTACATTGAGAGATCTATCATTTATCTATCAGATGGAAAGCTGTGCTGAAAATGCAGCTTCACTGTAAACTCCATTTTCAGTCGCTTCTTACTTTGCAAACAAGGAGTCCTCTTGAGTTGAAATTTCCTCTATTTGATCGTGACATTTTGGTGCTTGTTTGTTTCTGCAAAACTGGGTCTTATCCAGCCTTTTTGAAGCTGGTGTTTAAAAACAAACATGCACTAAGTGATTTAGAACATGAAAACAAATGTTTCATTTTGTTACTCATTTATACCAGGAAAGAAAAAGAGGAGAAACAGTATAGAGCTCTCTATTTTTAGAGAAAATAAGCTCACGAGCATAAATTGATATGTATTCAGCTCCCCACTCATGATATTCTCAGTGGGGTTTTCCTGGTAGGTTTCTTTCTTCAAACCAAATTTTAAAATGTATGGGGCTTATAGGTGATCTGCTACATGGTATAAATTCTTTGCAGCTATTCTGATGAATTGGGTGGTTTCCAAATGAGCTCTGAAAACTCAATTCCATTACAGGTTATTGAACTTCAAAGAAATATTACAACCCGTCTATGAGAAAAATGACATTGTGTCTCATTGTTTTTCTCTTTCTAAAGGAAAATGGAAGTCTAATCTGAAATACAAACAAAACCTTAAGAAATCTCAGTCAATGAAGATTTTCAATTTGGGGGATGCAGGGTTAAGTTTAATAAATACTAAGTTTCAATTATGGTCTAAATTTAACGTTGATTTTCTGCTTAATTTTTATTATATCAGATAAGGAAAATAATTATTTGCAAAATCTAATTATTTAAAAATTTACATGGTTATAGCTCTGGGAATTGCAAATGCTTCCTTGTCTTGTGATTTCCTCACAAATCCACTGTGTTTTTATCATGTTGCAATTACTCATTCATCACTTGTTCAGCCTGTCTACTCTTGGACAACTGCGTGTGTTTGACCTCATGCACTGGACCTGCATTATATTCCTGGCTTCAGTACTGGAAAACTGACCAGCTTTTGACAAGTTACCTCTCTCTTACTAGAAATAATGTTCCTGATCTATGTTTGTAAAGTGTCTTTGAAATACAGGTGTTTTATAACATTAGATATGATTTCTTTTGACTTGTGATAGAGTTCCTTTGCACCTCTATGGAAAACTAGGGGAAAGTCAGATTAAATAGATCTGTAGCCCAGCATCCTCATTTATTAAACTAGCCAGCCTTCTGAAACATAAATATGTTAAATCTCACTGTCATTAAATACCTATCAGGGAATGGTTAAGGGAATGGTGAAAGAAGAGCGGAAGTTTTCATCTTACTCTGAATAACAGTGTGACCTGGACTCAGATTTTCATTGAAGAAGGTAACTAAAGAGAAAATTTTCTCTTTATGGGCTCAAGTTGCCTCCTTTAAAGTTAATGACCTCTAAATCAACACTTGACGTCTTAGCACATGAGAAATTGAGGCAGAGGTGGAATACTTTAAACACCTATTGACATTCTAGAGCAGTTTCCTTTCTGACCTTTCATGACAGAATGAGTTCAGCCAGCAAGCAAGAGAATGTCAGAACCTGCTGCAGAAACTGACTGCAATTATGAGATGAGAAAAGGAAACAAATGCCTTAGGCAATATTTTTAGATTGCTGAATGGTGGGAAGATTATGGATACAGTACTTAATAGCGAGGTGACACGCAGGTACCCTTTTAAAAGGTCATGCCTGTCTGAGTTGGGAGTGGTTTGGTTTGTAGTGATGGCAGAGTCTCTTATTTGAAGTGGTTTTCAGATGTGATGGGAGGCATTGCCTGTGTAATTTTCCTGGAATACAGAGATCCAAAAAAAAATAGTATTTCTGGAAATCGGGTTGCTGTTTGCCATACTTGAGAAGGTGTTAAATGTGGTTCATAAATGATGGTCATTTCCAATTTGATTTCTTAATCAAACATCATATTTTTTTAACTTGGTCCTCAGCTGGTGCCAGTTTGTTACTGTAAATCCATTCAATCTGAATCACCTTGTTTAAACCTGGCAACTTGTTAGTTTAAAGAGATATTGCCATATCTTCTAATGGACTTGTGCTCGTGGTAATTGAAAGAGTTTAATCAGAAAATACATTTGTGATTTGCTGAAAAGAATTACACAACTGTCCAGACCCTCCATTTGCTTCCTCTTCTCCATACACTTTGGGTCTTCTCTAAGCCTTGGAGAAACCCTGTAAACTTGAATCAGGCCTTTTATTATTCTGTTTCAAAGAAGTTGCAGCCACTTTTCTTGTCAATCGCTGTTCTGGGGAAATTAGAAAACCAAGTGAACGTTCTTTTCTAACTTCAATGCCCCTTTTATTTGATTTGTGTTCTGAGAAGGAAAAAAAAAAGCAAAAAAAAAAAGTCTTGTTAGAACTGTAAGAAATTATCAGATGAATGTTGCTTCCTTCACAATTTTTCAAGTGCTTTTTATCTTGGTGGTGGTTTAGCGATGTAATAGGAAATGATGGGATGCTGACAGCAGTTCTGTAGGAAATTTTCTATCAGACAATGAGAAATGTGTCCTCTTTGATATAACTGATACTTGCGAAGTAGATTTGGGTCTGCCTACCGTGTGATTAGAAGCTTTTTTTTTCTCTGCCAAGTATAGGAATTGCAGAGAGCTGGGGTTGCTCCTGACTGGGGGCTGCCCTGAAGGACAGCGCAGCTGCAGTGCCACAGAAGTTCTGTAAACAGAGATTTCCACGGAAATAACTTGGATATGCAGAAGGGACAGGTGATAGGACGAGATGGAATGGCCTCAAGCTGTGCCAGGGCAGGTTCAGATTAGATATTAGGAAAAAATTCTTCTCCGAAAGGGTATCAGGCACTGGAACAGGCTGCCCAGGGAGGGGGTTGAGTCACCAACCCTGAATGCATTTAAAAGACGAGTAGATGCGATACTCAGGGATATGAGCTAGTAGAGGACAGGTACGGTTGGACTTGATTGTCTCAAAGATCTTTTCCAACCTTGTGATTCTGTGGGATATTGTGAGACTAAGACTCACATATACAAAATGATCCCTCTTCTCCTTAACTTGCATCAAATATGCTTTACACAGTATTCCTCAAGGATGTCAAAGGCAGATCACAGCACAGGATCTTCAGCTTCCAGACATAGCTGTCAACTTCGGCGGTGATTCCACTGTAGCAACCACAAACTTATGCACTCAGGCAGCAGACACATGCAGGCTTTCAGAGTCTTTTGCATTTTTAAACGATATTGGTTTAATGTAATCAGCTAAAACAAATCCACAGCTCTACTCTAGTGATATGAATATCTGTCATCCAGAAATAGAACATGACAGAATAGCTGAAATATTTTACTTTTCTGATTGGCTTTGAATGATTACATATTTATGGAATTAATCCCTGAAAAACAGCTATAGCTCTGGATTTTTTTTTTCTTTCATTTTTTTTTTCTCCTTAAGAATTTCTGTTTCAGAATAATGGGCCTCTGCAGGAAAGGTACTTGTGGAGGATTATTTCACTGATCAGGTGGTTGTATGTACTTGACCTTCAGTCCCATGTGACAGCAAACCTGAAGAATAGACTTAATGCTCTAAAAATGCAGTATTTGTTGTGTCTAATGCTTTGAATATCGCCTGCCTCCCTACTTTCACATCATAAGAAATTCATTTGCTTGCTAGGATGAATAAATTTAACTCTTGCTTTGCAGAGTGACAATACAGTCTCTGTACCTACTGCAGTTAATTTTTGATTCAGCGCAGTAGTGAAGATAGTTGCTTTATGGCAGATAGAATGCACATAGAAATATGTGTGGAACAAAGTTCTTGAGGTCAGAGGGACAATCTTCTCATCTGCTGCTTTATGGTGACCAAGGAACCCTGAGCACCTGAAGGCAGTTCCCTTCCCTGCTCCACATGGGTAAGTCCCACCAACTTTGTGCAGGTCAGGCTGCCTCCTGGGCAAGAGCTTTGAGTGCATCAGCCACAGTGGGAAATCGTGGAGTAATGTTTGGGTTGGAAGGCAAATGGCAGCGGAGTTTTTCTAACTATAAAGTTTGCATAGTAGATTCTTATTCACAAGGTCATTTTGTCTGCCTCTCTGTGACTCAAGTGCTGTATCAAGCCAGCTCAGGGGAGAGTAGATGTCAGAGTTAAAGCTGAGTTTCAGAGCCTGGAACTCTAAGGCAGTGTGTAATATTTGCTGAGGGACACTGGTGCTTTGATTATATGTCACAGGAGGGTTATGCATACTGGCAGCCTTGAGGGTTGTGCCACACATCTTCCCCAAACGGGATCTGTGTGCAAATATTCTGTAAAGGGAAGGATGGCTCCCCAGCTGCCTATGGACATTAGTCAAGAGTTTCAAAGCATTCCTCCCTATCCAGAGTGCAGCAGCGCAGAACGATGTCTCAAATCCTCTAGCACAGAAGAACCTCTCTATGGAGGGAAGCAAATACCGAAAGTGAGCGGTAGGAACAGCTGAACATTTCTTCCTACTTCTTAATATCAAAACATGCAGGTTTTGTTCCCCCGTGTGCTTCCTCTGAGAAGAGTGTCTGATGCAGAACAAGAATGTTTTTTTTAAAAAAAATCAAATACCAAAATGCTGCAGTGAAGAGCTAACTTGCATAACTTGCTGATGTCTAGAACAAGCATGAAAAAACTTTTAGAGATATCCATGCTTGTATTGCTGTCACCAATATGTTGGTATCATATTCAACAGGCTTGCTGTGTCCCATTAGTCTCTGTAAGTCCAAGCCACTTTCACTGAAGTATGACAAATGCCAAATGATAATACACGAGCAAAAGGTAGTCTGGTCTTAAGTTTGACAGGATAGAAGGTTTTCTCACTTGCAGAGTGGCTGGAAATGCAGAGCTTGGAAGCGGAGTGAAAGAAGCTTTATCTGTCAGTTTGTCTTTGGGATGAGGGAGGGAGAACAGGAGGTTTTATCACTTACAGCTCACTGATCTGGGGAGTCGACACCTGCTCTCCCTGTTGCTGACCAGCTAAAGTATCTTGGCAGAGACGAGGGCAGCCCCCAGTGAAAGGCTCAGGTTCACACGGGTGTTCAGAAACACAACTCATTTTGAAGACAATTTAGCTAAAAAGAGTTGTCCTGGTTTGACTCTAGGCGGTGATGGAGCACCACACAGCCGCTCCCTCCACCCTCCCCCTGTTGCAAGGTGATGGATGGGAGAATGGAAAAATCCCCTCATGTTGGGATGAAGGATAATCATAGGATGACAAAGGAAGAGAATGATGATGATGATGATAACAATATATGTGATACACAAATGCAATTTGTCACCACTTGATAAAGGAAAATAAAACTAATTCCCAGTCTGCTTCCAAGCAGCAATACCACCTCCCTGGTATCCTAGTTCTGACCAGGACAGAATTAACAGAGCATGTTGTTATGTGGCAGCGAATATCCCTTTAGCCAGTCTGGGTCAGCTGTCCTGGCTGTGCTCTCCCAGCTTCCTGTGTGCCAGGCAGAGCATGAGGGAGAGTCCTTGATTTGATGTAAACATTACAGCTACCCAGCAACAAACCAAAAACATTATTCTCAAAAGCATTATTCTCAGCTCAGCACAATATGGGCAACTACAAAGGAAATTAACTCTATTTTAGCTGAAACCGGGACAAGAGTTAAAAGTCAAAATGCTGCTGAAGATGTTGGCTGTACATCTTTATACTTAAACTATGGAATCAAGTTTATGTCACTGTGGTCCAGGATCCTTTTGTCAGGGGCAGTCTGTTCTCAGCCTACTTAAATACCCAAATATCCTTGCTCACATGTCTAACTAATTAAGACTGGAAATACAATTCTGTGGAGAATTGGAAAAGGGAACTTTAATCTAGTATTCCAACTTTATAGAAGTCTGCCTATGAAGGACTTCACAGAACTTTGAGTTCAGATTCCTGTCCTCTACTGCAAGGGAATCCTACAAAATTATGAGTTTGCTGCTAGTTGCTCTAAATTGTCCCAGATTTTCTCTACCATTGTTTGCTTTCTTTACAATGAGTGCTAAAAATATTTCATGCAGTACACGATTTTACTAAAAAATCAAAAATAATGATAGCAGAAAGTTGGAGCATTGCAACATTCTTACAGCCATTACTGCTACTTTATTAATGCATTTATAAGGACAAAGATTAAATATTTACAAGGTTTACTCTGACTTGGTGTGGTGATATTAATCACATTGTCATATGATAAGATTGGAGCAGAAAACATGCATATCTATATACAAACCTTTCTCTAAAGTTCGAATTTTCTCTACCCAATTACCTAGTAGATATAATACATTACATATGAAAGGTTAGAGTAGGAAAATATGGTGATTGGAAAATTAAAAAGCACTTTCTCTACCAATGTTCTGCCTAAACTTTCTGCGGAGAAGCAGCACTGGTTGTGGTGTCCTTAACCCTGGGGGGACGAGGCTGGAATATTTCATTTCTGTTCTTACAAATGTTGTGACTCAGGTTTATGCCTTCTTGTTATCACCTTTGTGTTTTTACCATATGAGTCATTTTACATATGCTGGTTAATATTTTTTCTCTTTGCTGTGCCTGAAAATCAGTTGTAGCCAGATCCCAAGGTAACAATCCTTTAGTAATTGACCATTTGTATTTAGATGTTGGAGGCCTTTGACCTCATCCTGTGCCTTGTATTTGCAAGGTCTCTAGTATCATCTTGTGCTTACACTCTCTGGATCCCTACTTTGAGATGTGGAAAGCACATCATTGGTCTTACTGAAATGCCAGTGGCTTTCTGCAAAGATTCAGTGTGCTGTTTTAGATGCTGAGCTAGAGCAATGCTCAACTCGTATAAATCAGTGTGATTGCACTTATTTTGCCTGGGCTCTGCTAACTTGGACTGACTACATAGTCCTTTTTTTAGATATTACTGTCTCCCCTCTAACGTACAGTTTGGTTAAGCTTTTCTCTAAGAAGTGGCTTACTTGTACTCACTGAATTCACACACTTGATAGAATGAGCAACCTCTGTTCATAATCCAATGTCAACATAGAGTTTTTACTGATACCTCCTATTTCTTTTTAGTTCCTTGCTACACTGCAAGTGTGAAAATCACAGTGTTGTATCTTGCCAGGGCCTTTGTCATACCTTTATAGTAACTTCTTATTTTCTGGCAATAATTTCATATTCCGTTTTTGTCGGTGTGTGTAGTGAGAACAGTGATAGGACATCTGTGAAGATATGGTTTGAAGAGCACTTCCTTGTTTGGACAAGTAGTTGATGTCAGGTTGTTTACTGCAGTGTGCCTAGGCAAAACTGCCATTTTCATAGAAAGGTTTGGTGCACATTATGGATGACCTTCTATCACTGACTTTGAAGGTTGTGTTTTATGTTTTCCTTTTGTCAGGGACATTTAATTATAGTAGAGAAACAGTTCTGCTATAGTTAGTAGAAAAATCCTTGTTGAAAAGTTGTCTTTTTAAAATACTCTAGAATCTGCATGTTAATTCTCAAATCATCCTGTAAATTACTCTGCCAGATGGAGGAGCAGAGTTAAGGCTGGGATTTATTGAAACAAGGGGCTCAAACACATACTCTCCAAATTAGAATTTTTTTAACATTCTTTCAAATTTATGTGTACATCTCTAGGGATCGAATCATCTTGTCATCCTATTTCCCACCCAATGAATTTCTCTTGCTCGATTTTAGTGCCAACCTCCCTAGGGTACAGGACAGTTACTCGAGTAGCTGTTGTCATGTTATTCCCTGGCTGAAACCAGGCAAAGTAGAGTTTTTTGCATATTGAGTTAGAAGAAGTTAATCTCCATTAACTTAATCTGCACAAATGTTTGTGCTTGAGAGTCAGCTCTGGTGCAGCTGTCCCTATTGCCAGTTGGTAACTGCTAAATCAGAGCTGTCCCCAACTCTGAGTAGTGCCTAGGGGTTCATACAAGAGAAATGCATATGGTGGCAGGCTGGTGTACCCAGTAAAATAATCCTTCCCATGTGCATTTGAATGGTAAATTATACCCATCAATCATTCGGAAAGCAAGGCAAGTTTGAAAGTGTGTTCTTCATCTCAGTCGCTAGGTAGTTTTAAAACTAATCTGCCTCAAACTAATGCTGTTCTGTAAGTAGAGTCTTTTAGGATTTTCTCCTTGGTTTATAACCTTGCCCCTTAGTGTGCTTCTCAGAGATGCAGTATAGTTTATTGCAGTCCTGCTCCAGGCTTTGCCTCAAGTCTGCTGGATAGCCATTAGCAGGTCACTTGTACTCCAGCAACTTGGCTCTTCCTCCTGTTAATGAGAGCACCAAAGCTGATGCTGCTGTAGGATCTCCTGGAGAAAACTGAAGTTTCATTTAACAATGGAATGTTCCCTAATTTAGAGCTACACATCCCTGCAAATCTGTCTGTGTTTTATCTTTCCTTATACACTCTGATTTTGTTCTAGTGTGTGTATGCATGACTTTGAATCTGACAGGTTTTCAGAATTACAAGTAACTACGTACACACAGACACCAGCACTGATCTGGAGTCCTGGCATGATGTGAACCTCTGGTTCTTGTATTCCTCAGAAGTCAATGAAGTTTTGTAACCTCCCCAAAAGAAAGGATCAGATACCAAAGGTGTATTTATTATTGCCCTGGAAACTTCTTAAATGAATGGTTTATCAAACTGACACCTTGATATTACTTATCTCCAAAGGAAAATCTAGTTTCTATAATGCCTGGCTCTGCTTAAACTCTTAAGAGTGATGATACTGAGACTACTCATGAGCTTAGGGTTGAGAATGTGCTCATATGTTGTGTTGGCTTACTTCCCAAGTCCTCCTGTTAGTCTTGTGTTGCGCTTTAACCTGGCAGGCAGCTAAACACCACACAGCTATTCTCTCACTGTCGTCATAGTGGGATGGGGAAGAGAAGATAGAAAATAAAACCAGCTATCCTGTCTGTCAACATTCCCACCTCCCAGCCACCTCATGCACAGGGCAGTACAAGGAGCTGAAGTGTCCTTGACCTAGTGTAAATGCTGCTCAGTAACAGCTACAGCATCGTTGTTTTATCAACAATCTACTCGCCCTAAATTCAAAGCACACTTCTAAATTCACTGTACTAGCTCCTATGGAGAAAATTAACTCTATCCCAGCTGTAACCAGAAATTAAATAAAGGCCAGTACAGAAGGTCAGCATTTGTCCCCCAGTCTACTGTTTATCTGTATGTTCTTGTATTTCATTACAGTAAATATTACTTGTAACTCTACCTTCTGATGAAATAACATTTGCTTTATGATTGTCTGAGAATACACCAATGTGTTATGTGTAATCACATTTGGGAGAACATGAGTTGAGTTTAAGGGAGTTATTTTTTTCCCACAGCAGATGTATAATTCAATTAACATTAACGTTAAATCTAAATATCACTTTACCTCTGCTACAGCACACAGGTAATTACTTTCTGGTTAACTTAAATTCCTTTGTAGTTGAAATGATGAAATTATTCTTAATGCACCTAGAGTACCAAAGCTTTTTTGTAGACCTTTTGAATCCTGTCTGGTTCTGTACATTCTACCATTGGAGTGCTTATGAGAATGATGTGGTTCTCTCTACTGTAAGTACTCTGCTTAGAAATGGTGTTAGAATCAATTCAGAATTAGGGACTTCTTGCTCAGGGTTTTAATCTATGTACATTTTTGCCTGTCCCTAAACAGGACAACTCTAGACCGCAAGGAGATCACAGCAGTTTGGGGGAGTTACACTGGAGCTAAGAAGAGCAGTAAGAGTCTCCACAATCAGGATGGTGTGCATGGCAGTCCCCCAGACATCAATTAAAATCAAATTTTGATCTTTATTATACTAGAGACTTTTCACCGGAATGTAAACTGTGTATGCTTTTATGTTATGGTGCTGTGTGATGGAGGGAAAGAAAAGGGTTTTGTGCATCAGGGAGCTTGGTAACTTGTAGTGAAGTGTCTTGCACCTGTTCTGACAGAAAGGAAAGAGGGTTTCTACCTTTGCTGTTACATCCCAAAACTTGTAAGGACTGCCATCTCCTTGTGCATGGATTTAAACAAGCTCTTCTTGGGCCCCCTCTTCGCAGAGACAACTTTTTAGTTAGATCTGATTCTGCTTGTTAGTTGAATCTAGCTCTTCTCAAATCTTAACCTTCCAACTGACAAGCTTTGCTAGGATGGTGTACTGACAAAAAGCCAGGGACAATGCCTGCTATTTTTATTTTTATTTTTTTCTTGTATTCTCAGAAGTGCTTTCAAATGTATGAATTCTTTTAAAATACCAATTGATATGTAAAAGCCACAAAATATACACTTCAAGGTCCAAAACTAGTTTATTCTCTGATAAATGTTCCTTTGGGGAAAATCAATTAGAATGCCAGGAGATAGAGCTTAATCATGTCTTTTGAAAGGTCAAATGAAAATGAAAGGTCATACTCAAATTTATCCCTTCTCAGAGAATACATGTTTTGTGTCTAGAACTATCTTGGCCCCATGCCTCTCTGTATATGTATCTATCTTCATATATATTTATGTATATGTTTATAAACACCCCTCAAAAATGCCCTGTTCAATGCATTCTGTCGCGGCAACCTGATCTTCAGCTTCTCAGATTTATGACTAGTGACATACTGAAGGATATATAGATGTGTTCCTGTGAGGGATGTCAGATCTGGCAGGAGCTCCTATTTTTTCCTTAAAAACTCCTAAAAATTCTCTTTGAGGAAGAGAAACAAGATCGAGGAGGGAAAGTAACCTTGAGGCAGCTTTTCCACAGCAATTACAAATAATGCAAAATAAGTTCATTAACTAAGCCTAAAAGACCCAGATTCATCTAAAATTGCTTCTGAAAACCCTTATTTGCTATAACCCTGCATTGTATTTTGCTGTGGAATTAAATTCTGATATCTCTGTCCTTTACTGTGTAATAGAACATAAGGTTGTTCTTAATTGTTGCTCTAGGGGTAGGTTTGCAGATTCTGTTCCTGCATGAAAAATGAAATCATGCTGAAAAAAAGTGGAACATTTACATCTCTTGGCATAAAAAAAAAATCTCAAGATGAGGGCCTTGGTCTTAGTTTTTAAGGTCTCTAGCCTCAACTTTAAAGTGCAGAGAATTTTCTTCAGTGCAGGGGTGACTAGGTGAAATTAAATGGTCTGTTAAGTAGGAAGTCAAATAGTAGTCCCCTGTGGCCTTGAATTTATGAGTTCCTTAAAATCTATAGCACTCTGTAGTCTTTGATGAATGTTTACCATGTTCACTGCCCCTGGAAGTTAATCCATTTACAAATTTGTGCAGAATGGAGGGAAAAGTTGGGCAGCAGACGATATTCAAGCTCTTGTAGATCTGTACTCAAAACCTACTTTTTTTTTTTCCCTAGACTGCCACTTTCTTAATTTTAACTAGCTTCTGAGAGTTTATATGTTTCATACCTAAAATCCTGCGTACTTTATTAATTTGACCTTCCACTTGTTCATTTGCTTATTTTTAGAAGTGGCTATCTCATCCTTTATGGGCCTGTAGTAATTCATTTTATGGGAACTTTGCCCTGGATTGAAGCCTGAAGTGTGAGTTTTTGTACAGGGGTTTCTTTGCAGAGTTGCTGCTTGTACTTGGGAAGAGCACAGGTATCATTTTGGAGACAGTCTGTGGTGAGCCATGCCACTTTTTGGGTTTATGAGCCCATTTCTTATTGTGTCCTTCATCTACACTGATTCTTAGAAAGGAAGGAAGAGTGATTTAGATTCTGTTTCTGGTGGTTTTCTTCCTGCTTCACGGGAATAAAGTGTGTTAGGAAGTATACAGTCTGAGGGGAAGAGAATGCTCATTCCTTTTATTGCTCTAGTTATTTTACTTAACATAAATATTCCCTGACTAATCAGGAGACGATTAAAGCATTCCAGATCACTGAAAAGTTTTGTCACCATTATCATTTGTAAAATCTAACTGGATATCATTTTACAGAAAAATCTTTTTTCCTTCACATAAAAAAAAAAGAGGCAATAAAGAACTCATCAGCTCATCCAGCTATCATTTCATATTTCACTCCTAGACCGGTCTAGTGATCAGTTATCATGCCATGCTTCATCCTCATGTAACCTAACCCTTGGGCAAAGAGAAATAATCCATTTCAATTTTAAAATCCTCCTGAAAGTAAGTCAACTTGATCCAAAGACTAGTGAAATAATTAAAAAGGATTCTTTTGGCCTTGATGTGGGTTTTGGATTAAACCCTTTTGGGGGAAATAAAGTTTTTAGTCTGATGAATAGGCTATCCCTTTTGTACAGCATAGAATATAAGGTAGAACTGAAATAACAGCAGTTCCTAAAGAATGTCAAAGGTCAAGTTTTGTAACTTGAGGTTTTGCTTGGCCAGATTCCCTGGATAATTTTAAAAGCTCTATTATTTCCAACACCTTTGCAAATATCCCTAAGTGGACCATGCAGCGTTGCTTTTTAAAAGTCTCTCAGGTGGAGTTGCTCTCTTTGGGTGGTAATCAGAAATGCTAAGCAAAAGGAAAAGGTGGATAGGAAAAACTTGGCCTCTGTCCAAGTTGAAGTAACATAGCACTTTGGGGAAATAGTACATGTTGGACACTTCAGGTGTGCATTAACCACACAAGAGGAAACAGCTACAGATGTTGAGAGGTTAATTACTATGAGTGAAACAAAGCAGCAAAGATGTGGTCAAATTCGCCTACCTGACTGTGTCTTGTGAGCAACTGAAATGCTGATACAGACTGCGGAAAATAATTACGTTTATAATCAGTCATGGCAAATAATATGCTAATTATTTTAATTATGACATTTAACCCAATGGTATTAATTATGTACTTCTTAAAATTCAGTTTTATCACATGCTATCATATCAAGAGCCACAGTTTTGTGAATAAAGATGTTAGTTAAAATCTAAGTTCCACTTCAGTATTCTGGCCAAGCCAGAAGCATGGAAACATGTATACCATTCCATGAAAGAGGGACTTGGAAACAGCCAGATCCACGAGGAAACTGGCAGAATCAATGTATTTAATTTCAAAGACATGACCCTGCACACTGTGGCATAACTGACTCTGCAGATGCCTAAAGCACCTTCCAGTTGAGTACTCAACTCCCGTTGAGTGAAGGAAGTGATCCTCCCCCTCTACTCTGCGTCAGTGAGGCCCCATCTGGAGTACTGTGTCCAGTTCTGGGCTCCCTGGTATAAAAAAGACAGGGACCTTCTGGAGAGAGTCCAGAGAAGGGCGGCAAAGTTGGTTAAGGGTCTGGAACATCTTCCCTATGAGGAAAGGGTGAGTGAGCTGGGTCTGTTCAGCCTGGAAAAAAGAAGACTTAGGGAGGACCTAATTAGTGTTTATAAATATCTTAGACATGGGATGCAGGGGGAATTGGCCAGCCCCTTTTCAGTGGTCTGTGGGGACAGGACAAGGGGCAATGCCTGTAAGCTGGAGCATAGGAAGTTCCGCACCAACATGCTGAAGAGCTTTTTCACAGTGAGGGTGACAGAGCACTGGAATAGGCTGCCCAGGGAGGTGGTGGAGTCTCCTTCTCTGGAGAGATTCAAGTCTCGTCTGGATGCCTATCTATGTAATATGAGCTAGGGAGCCTGCTTTGGCAGGGGGGTTGGACCCGATGATCTCTTGAGGTCCCTTCCAACCCCTAAGATTCTGTGATTCTGTGATTCTGTGATTTCATATGCCTATAGTTGTGCTGAGAACTACTGGACATTTCTTGGGGATGACTAGCCAGGAACTCAGCCAGTGCCCTCCTTGGAGGTTTCCCAGTGAAGGCTGTCAGAGTGTATCTAGTAAAGGACCAGACTTGAGCTCTGACTGCTCATTTTTCAATGTGCACCCTAAAGAACTGCTTCCCTCCTTCCATATACTTGTGTAGTGGCTAGAGGATTTGTCCAGGAAATGGGAGCTTTGAATTTGTTTTCCTTGTCTGCCAGGAGGATTTAAAACCATGGCTTCTCAGGGCAGAGCTGTATTTGGTAAGGTTTGCTGAGTGTTTTGAAAGAAAAATGAGCTTCCAAGAAGAAGGCATGATTTCTTGTGGCACTGAGTGAAGACTTCTTTCTGTCTCTTACCCTCTATGCAATTACTTTTGTTAAGAGCCCTTATTGGTAGATTTCAGCAGCTCCCAACTTTTGGATTTTGCGTGTTGTTCAGTGAGTTTAACACTCCACATAAAAGACTCCTCTGTGCCTAACAGAACTTACTGTACCTTAGTCTATGCACCTACAGTGCTGTGACTAGCTCAGATGACTTGAAACTATTGATAGATCTGGCTTGCAGCAACCAGTAGAGGGAGAATGTCAGATCGCTGTGTACATAATGAAGACCCATATGGTTGCAAGGAGCTAAGATGACCTGTACATGATAGCCTCCTGTTGATTCTAGCCTCAGCTTCCTCTAGTTGATTGACAACATATATGCTGGAAATTACAGAGCGAAGTTCCACTCTGTCTCTGTATCTGTCCCTTCTGTATGCCATAGGAGCTAAGCTAGCTGACCTTTTCCATTCATGGGTGGCAGGCATCCAGCTGTCCATCTCAGATGCATAGTTTGTTTTATGTGACATGGTTAAATGCATGCCAAGAGGTTCTTAATCTCAGAGGATGAATCTTTACTAACTGTTGTCTCAATAAAAGCTTAGCAAGGACTAGAGATTTATAACTGGATTGCGTTGCTGACTTCATTAGAAAAGATGCACGGACCTGCTACAAGCTTGTAATGTATGTGCACTAAAACCAAGGCACTACAGACTACTTTGCTATGTGGCAGAGCTTCAGAATGTCATGATCACAAAGTCCTTTTGATTAAAAGATTCAGGCTGCCTTAGATGTGTATGAAAAATAAAGCAGACCATGAAACTACTTTTGAGAATCCAGTAGCAAAACTGATGTGTAACAAAAAGTCAGATGTTTCTTTGCCTAATTTTAATTCCCCTGATACATGCTTGGACTTTTAGATGCAGGTCCTTGACTTCAGGCAATTTCATTCCTTCTGAGATGCAGCACATCTCTCAGTGTTGCATTAAGGGAACTGTGGGCTTTTTGAAACATGGATAGTATTTGCTGATACCTGCCTGAAGTGTACAGTGAACGCGTACTTTCTTTGTAGCTAGCTATCCTCCAGTAAATAAAAAAACATTTTGACATGTCTATACAGTATTTTATGTTTATAACTGTGGTGGTTTAACCTTGGCTGGATGACAGGTGTGCCCACCAAGCTGCTCTATCACTCCCCTCCTCAGCAGGGCCCAAAGCAATAACTGTTTCATCACTTCGCAGAAAATAACTCTGGAACACACTCCTCAAAGTTCTGTTCCCTGTCAGCCAGTTAAATTAGTTAATTGTCTAATACTTTGAGATATTTTGTCACATGTATTTCCCCTTCATCAAGGTTTAATTCTGGTAGGCTCCACTTACACATTTTTCACTAATTGGACAGGATATCCTAATAATCAACCTTCTGCAGAACTCAAGATGTAATTTAGCTCTGGAAAAAGGCTGATTTATCTCAATTTGTGATTCATTAAAACACAGGAATTGTGAAATCTTGCTTAATATCCCCTTTCAATCTTTGCATCATATACCACAAAATTCTCAAAGAGGATGGTTTTTTTCACATTGTTTGTAAGTTTACGTAGAAAGATTCAGAGACACACTGGTGCAACTGTAGGCTACATTGATATGATCCATTCTAGGTTCCCACAACAGAAGAGGTGATGAGGGACAATAATTATACCAGTTCGTGTGAATGTTTCATTGCCTCATCTATGTCTGCAAGTCTTGCATCTTGTACATTCATTTACGCTGCCAAGATTCTAACACTGAGCTACCTTGGGCTTTTTCTTTTTTTGTTTTGTTTTAATGAAATTGGAAACAATAGAGAACTTCTGGAAATCTGTGACAGGAAACACAACACAACCGAAAAACATTGCTACATCATGTGGCAGAAGTACCAGGGAAGAGAAAGCAACTAATAAACATTATTGTACTTTTGCCTGAACAAATAAAAGTAGTCCTTCTGCTCCAAGCAAGGTAGTCAGCATTGTGAAACCTGATGAAACATTTGCCTCAAATGAGGCACTCCAGAATGAGATCACCACTGTTTCTGGAGAAACGTCATTTCTGGAAGTCATTTACCCAGGACTTTGAAAGGTGTATAGATAGCTCCTCTCACTAACTTCAGTGGAAGTTGAGCTCTTTGTGTTCTGTCAGGCACATACTGCTGAAAGGACTAGGGGGATACCAAGTTTTATGAGCCAGCCTAATAAGAAGTTAACTCGCATCTTTGTGACCATGTGAAAAAGGGAGCTGCCAGAATAAAAGGACCCAATTGGAAAGGTATTTCATTTGAGGAGCAGGTAAGAATGTAGAATTGCTATGTTTTGCTGCTCAGCATGTAAAACATCTGTTTAATTCCTTTATATCTTGGGTGTCCTTGTGGCTAAAGATCTGACATTCACAGAATTTTATTAGATGAGCCCATGCAAGTAAAATGTTCCTTTTTAGCACTGCATACTGTAATTCAGTGTGTCCATTTGTTTTAGCAGCTGGCATAATAGAATAATTTCTACTGTGATATCCTCCAGTTGTCCTCTGCTGAAATCTATGCTTTCATGCTGAGGGGCAGAATACAAAAGGTAATTTTCAGATAGATGCATCTTAGGAAAGCTTATAGAAAACCACTTCAGCTGCAGAATATATGCTTGCCAGATGCCTAACCTCACAACTTAGCTGTATTTCACAATGAATAAGTCAGTTGCTTCTATTTGGGATGTATTACTGTGAGTAGATATACGAAGAGTTATTTTTAAGAATATTGATCTTTTTCTAGGTAAAATGGAGACATCGCTTGAGCCATCAGTATGCTGTGTATGTATCAGTATGCTGTGTATGTATATCTGCCTTTGTGCATGTGTTTGTAGATGCATGTGCACACTCTCCTTCTCTCTCTTCCCCCAAACACACATGCACAGTGTGAGTGTTCAGCCCATAAGGAAAGCAATGCACATCTGCTGTTTTGATGCATGCATTGGTTTAATTTAGTTGTGACTCTCATTTGGTGCTCTGGGGTGCTTTTAGAAATTAAAATGAAAAGTTCATGGCATTTTATAAAAGAATAAGGGAAGTTTTATTTATTATGTTAGGAACAGGGCATCGCTGCTAGTATTATAACCAAATGAAGGCTAAGCCATGAAAATGTGTTGGATAGCCTTGGAGACAGGGATTGCTTTTCTGGAGAGGAGATTATAGTTCCCCCATAACAGCCATTTCACATTGCTGAAATCTGTTACATCACCACAAATCATATCAATAAAACAAGTTCGTTTAACAGGATTCCTGGAAGCAAGCAAATATGGGTTATTTGACAAAGCAACAGTTCTGTTTTCTAATTAATTACACAGAGTGTTTGTGTTTGGGGCATTATTTTTTTTGGTTGGTTTTGTTTGTTTTTTTCTTTTTTGAAAGATCCATATTGAATGAGACATTGGGTTTTTTCAATGAGCAGAATCTGAGCAGAGCAAGCATCCTCATGTCTTTTAGAAAATGCCATAGCTTCAAAATCTCAGAATTTGAGTGGCACTGTGATACTGAGACATCGCGTGTAGTCTCTGAAGGTACCAAACTAAAATGCAGACACAGGGCCCTCCCTATGGTGCAAAATAAGGGAACTGCTCCTCTGTCTTACGTGCAGAAGGTACCTGAAGTACCCAGCCTCAGAGTCTGGCCTCTCTCTTCACTAAACTCTCGGGCAAAAGTGTAGTTTATACCCTACTTTGAATATTGTCACAGCTTTCAGTGGGTATAGAAGAGGTGAGGCAAGAGTGCAAAAGCTTTCCTTTATTTGTTCCTGATGTAAGAACTACCTGCTTTGACTTTTCACTCAATGCAACTAAACACGATCACTTTACCACCTCGTTCTCCATGGGATTTTGCGTATGAAGCGTCAAATGTGGTTTTTCTGATTTCTAAAGATCTGTGCAGAGTTTTTGTTTTCTTTCTTTAACTTTGAGCTTTTAAAATCAAAAGCAAAAAAGACAGGTAAGTGGATGGAAGATGCATTACACACTGCATCAGAGGTTGTGAAATTTGGAATAAACCCTTAGCCAAGAATTATTTCAAACCAATTGTGCATAGCAGGTATACCTGAGTAAAAAGAGGTTATTTGTAAAGAGGAATACGTGACCCCCTTTTGGGTCCAAACTTTCAAAAAGCCACGTCGGAAGAAATGCTGCCAGCCAGGCGAGGAAATTGATACTCATATATTGTACAAAAGGACAAATGCCAGATATTTGGAGGGAAAATGTTTTCTAGGCACAAACAGAAGCAGAAAATATAAACTGAAAAAGTTGTATTGAATGAAGGGTTCACTGTGGAGTGATTGTCTGATGCTACTGCTGGGTTGCCTTTGTTACTTCAGGCTGTTTCTGTGAAGCCTGCAGATAGATTAAACAGTGTCTATAGGGTTGCTAAACTTGCTATCACATAAAGTTTTCTCTGACATAGTCTGAATGTCAACAAGATAAAGCACATTGAGTTTATTTTCAGTTTTGAAGTTTGATAAAGACAACCAAATCAAGAAAACAAGTGGCAGAGAAGCAGAGATGTAGTCGACAGTTTTTGTCTTGGCCAAAAAAAAAGCACGAAGTGCAAAATTCAACAGGGAGAAAGATTTGTGAACATTTATGAAATGGTGAGGTCATGCTTACACTTCCTTGTTTTCACAGCATGCACTGTGAATGTCTTCATAAATTTGAGTCTGCCCTTACAGAACAAGTGGCTAAAAGAGTTCTGCACCAAAAGCTCTAGATTTATGCTTACCGATTGCTGAACCCAGAAGCACTGAAAGATTTGCTGTTGTAGTTTGACTTGAATGGTTATGTCAGTTCCCATCAATACAAATAATGTTTGTGCAGTGTGAGCTTTGACTTGAACAAGAATAAAGCACATTGTTTATTGGGGCTATCTGAAAGCCATTATTGTGGAGCAGTCAAGAAAAAAACAGCTGTTACCTCTCATGGAGAACTTCTGTTACTGTACGTCCATGGAATGGGACAAGGAACTTCCCTGAATTTCTTTTCATGAGCAAAAGCAGTAGCACAGAGGCATAGGGCAAGAGCGTAAGAGTTGGGGGATGAATGAGCAGGGACCTTGGCTTCATCTCTGTCAGACCATTGGCAATCACAGATGAGAGAAATCACCGCTTTCTTGACTGCTCTTCCCTTCCTGGGCACTTGGTGTGTTTGCATGAAGACAGGAAAAAGCAGGGACATTCATCAGGGTGCATGTCAGCCCCATGCTTTGGAAAGAGACACTCCAGCATTAGATTATTATGGTATCTGCTGATGTGTACAACTGGATGTGATCCTAGTTTCTGTTCCACCGCATGCAAAACAGATTCAAGTTGAAATCTACCAGTACGGACTGAGTACTAAATCGTGGCACTTTTCATCTGGCAACCCAAGCTTAGTCAACTGGTCTGTTGCACTCCCCCAGCCTCTGGTGGTTACGATGGCTTGTTCCAGCTTTTGGATATTCAGGATCCATAGAGGTCATGAAGTCATTTCATCTCATTATCTGTTACAAACCGGACAGCAGTGACGACAACAGTGACTGTCAGGCTGTTCACTACTGGGTAAAATGAAAAGGCTAGTAACAAATCTTAACTGATTTTAAAAAGGCACAGGCACAGTTTTCATCTGAATTAGTTTTACTTGCATTCACCCAATTAGTACACAGAAATTATTATTAGAGATACACAAGAGACTGAACTTGCTGTTGTTCACAGGGCAATCTCTCTTCCTCTTGAACAGTATTACAGGAACTTTGTGTGGAGCTGAGTCAGAGTATCCCAGTCGCAGCAATATGGAAGTCAAAAGTAGCTGCTCTGAGCATGTACAATACCTAGCCTTTGTGAAACATGTTTTTGGGTGGACAGTCCCCTTGATGAGTCTCCAGGCACTGATACAATATTTTCTGTTAAAAATGTAATGGGCAGTGAACAATGTAATTTAGTGGAAAAAGGCCTGAAGTGGGTGGTGAGGCAAACTTGTGTTCAGTTCAAAGACCTGTTTTCAACCTACATGGTGAACTCAAGCAAGAGACCATGTCCCTTGAATGTGTTAGTTTGAAAATGCTAGTTTTTCCTTTTGAAGAGCTTGGAAAAACACTTTGCTACATGAGAGCTAGGTGTGTAGTATATTGGGAATATGGCAAACACATGTACTTTATGCAGTTTGAGCTGTAGACCATTTTTCCTTTGTTTCCTCAGTTTGGGGCTTTTTAATTCTGATGTTTAACTTGTTAAAATTTTGTGGGGGTTTTATATATTCTTTAACTTCAACTTAGTATCAACATTGGTTTTTTTTTTCATTATGTATAAGTCACAACTTAAAGATTTTTTGATTTTTCTGTCTATATGGCAGAATGGTCTAGTTCAATGAGAGATGAAACTTACAGAGAAAGCCCTTCTCAGAGCTGAATGTTTAAATATTCTGAATTTCTCAGATCTGTGCTGCCTGTAGGAGTGCATACTGCCTTAGTGCAGATCAGGATGCCAGAACATGCTATGAAGATTTCTCCCTCCCCACAGATGAAGCCCTGCATGCAAAAGTTTGAAGCCACTATATGGCCAGGAAGTAAGTTTTAGGTGTAATTATTTCAAGCTTTATCTCTTTGTCAGAAAAAATATGGCACTTGTCTCTAGTACATTTAGTACCTTAATGCATTTACAACTGCTTAAGAACATTCACTGTTCCACAGTGACACTGGTTTGTACCTACTGCTGCATCCCACCTGAGCAATAATAAATCCATCATTTGAAATGTCACTGGTGGGTGGATTAATAGGAGTTAAAGAAGAGTTTGTGTCCTTGCAGGTGTGAGAGTTTACGAAAGGAATGTTATATATTCTTGCCCTGTTCTTGTCCTCTTTCCATACAGTCTCGGTTAGCCACATGTACTGAGCTAAATTAAACTGTGGAGTGACCAAGCACTGTCACTCGCAGCAGCACTGTTATGTCCTAGGTGTGACTACAGAAATGGTTACAGTCATGTCTTCATGCTGCTTGCTGACACTGATTTGGGAGCCCTCCCTTGCTGACACTGATTTGGGAGCCCACCGACCGCTGTTCATAGCACAGTACAGCGCTGTGTCTGAATTAATAAGGCAAGCTAAATGTAGCAGGCAGAGAGCCACACTGATGTGGCTGCAGTTTCCAGGCTGAAGCTGGGTCACGATCCACCAGGCTGAGCACTGGCACAGCTAACATGTGATTGTCTGCATCCACCCATCCACCCGGCTGCTTTGTTTGTCTCTTGGCAAACTGAGGAAAACAGTACTGGATCAGCAATGCTTGGTTTACATTTGGAAGGCTCTTTCTCTAAACACGATGCATTGGAAATGTTTATTTCCTCTTTCTCTGCCCTTCCAAAAAAGAAAAGAGGTTCTGCATAATCCTGAAACCCTATGTAAATCCATTAAGCAGTCTGATTTTTCTCCATAAGATGTCCGAGATGCCAGATTTCTCTAAAGATGAATTATTATAACGGGAGACTCATTAATGATGATCTAAAGCGGGGTGCAAATAAAGGTATAAATTAGCACATAATGTGGTTGAAAAAGGCTAGCCATCCTTTGGCACATAAAACCATCAGTTTGGATAGCTATTTCTATTTCGGACAGGACAATAATTCATATGCTCAAAAATGTGTCTGTGTTCCTGCAAAAATATCAATGATTCCAAGATGAACTCATGGTTCAGGGGTGACTTTAAGAACAGCCTCTGTCTTCTGTGTCACTATCCGTATGCCAACATGCAGGGTCTTTAAATGTGCTTCTGTAAATATTCTACTGAATATTTCTATTGAGCTAGTCCATTATGAAGACAAGAGAAATTTCACAGTTTTGCTGCTTTTACTGTAATTTAGAGATTACAAAATTTCTAATTATGAATCACAGCAGAAATTGATAAAACTTGTACTGTTTCATAAAACCTCCCAAGGTCACTGTATTTGGTTTTTCAGGAGAAAGCAATGCTTTTATTTTAGGAATATTTGAAACCTTTTGTATAGAATAAGCCTGTCTCACGTAACGTAGCATCAGCTGTTTTCACTTAAAATACAGCTCTCTGGGGCACTAGCCTTGTGGGGCAATCTGCATAAGGCAAACAAGTGTATTTTGAATATTGGGAGTGGAATTTGCTATTTCATGCTGCAGAATGAGGTAAGAATAACCCACAGAAACTTTGCCTCTACAGCACTCCCTGGTGAAAGATAAAACAGTTTCATTCTGATCTGTAGATAATGACCAGTTGTATAGATGGATGTGAGTACTTCTTTCTTCAATCTGCTGATATTCAAATTAATTTGCATCAGCTCTGTTCTTATAATCACTTTTTGTTCAGCACTTCCACTCGCTCCATTCGTTCACAGAAAGATGTATCAGACCACAGAGCGGTGTTTTATAAAAGTTTTCAAGAAACAAGTGAAATGTGAGCGCCTGCATTTGCATCTGCCCTTGAGAGACACATGTGCATCATTTGTGTGTATGGAGTCTGCACGCTTTCCTCATTCTGCACCCACTTCTGACATGATCTGAGAGCACGACTGAAGCCTGCTAATGACAACTGATGATCATACATCACTATACTACCTTTATGTGGGTGGAAAGATATGTGTAATGAAACAGAACTGATACGGCAATATTCTTTATGGTGCCAGTTACCCATGGGAGATGTGTGAACTAAACCCGCTATCAAAAAGTGATACCCCACAGACTTAGCTGATCTGGGAGATGTCACCCTGTTTAACTCCACTGATTGCTATGATATTTTCCACATTGGAAGGTCTGAGGTGAACTTGCTTGTTTCTGGGATTTGGATCACTGAATGCTCTAGTTGGGATTTTTTTTTTAATTTTAAGTCGTGTCTGCTAGAAAAGGTGTGTGCTCTTCTGGAATCATCCTTATTAAATGAAGAATATCTGAGTCAAATTGTTCATGAACTCAGATCACTATTAAATTGAAGAATACAAAAAGAAGCTGCTTGTTGATCTGTAAGAAATTACTGTGGAGACTTTCTCAAGGAAAATTCCCCTTTTCTCAAGAAGAATGAATTATTGTGGTCACACTGCCAGGAGCCTGACTGTTACAGAGTTTTCAGGTGGAATGTAAAATGTCTATAATTCCAGTCTTACAGGGAATAACTGATGACTCCTGTGCAGAATGATTGGCTCCATACTATGGCTGCAATGTAGCTTTATTGAATCAAGGACACAGTGACATTCAGAAATCTACCAGTAGTGGCTACCACACGACTCATGGAATAAACACATTAAGAAAAAAAATTAATAAGCTGTCTCACAGAAAAGAGCATGTGGTGGAATTATCCCAGGGGACCTAAATATAGTGTTCTACCAGATGGACTGCAGGAGAAACACCATCTGATTAGAACAATGTAGGCTTGTCTATATGACTGTTGCTGTGCATGAATTTGCCTATGCTGGAATTTTTTTTATATATTTCCTACTAGTTTGTTTAGAAAAATCCTTCCTTATGCATTGCTCTCCCCCCTCTTTGTTCCTTCAAAGCACACTGCTTTGAAAACCTTAGGGAGAACTTCATTACATTTCGTAGGGCAGGTACAAAAGAGGGGAAAAGAAAATATAACCACCAAAGTATGTTGCCTTGTTTTGTTTTGGTCTTTCTTTATGATTAGTGTCACTGTCGAATAAAAAGGAATTTCTCAGATATAAATATTGGCATACTTCAGGCTTTACTCTCCCTTCAGGAGCCCACTGGACAAATAGTAGAGAATGATTACAGTCTTCTTCAAGGCAGCCAGAGCTTTCTTCATAAGAGTTCAAATCTCCATCCAAAAGCACACTGTGTATACTACCCACAGTTCCTTTTGTGGTAGCATTATAGCAAATATGTTTTAATTGAAGTGTTAAAATTTGCAACCTGCTAATCTTTAAATATATTCAAAACTACACAAAACAAGTGCAGAAAATTCTTGTCATTAAATTTGACTATGCCTAAATTGGATTAAATGAGCTGGATTTAATCTAATCTTTTCAAGTTTCTGAAACTTCTGCTCAAAACATGAGAGTGTTTATCATGCATAATTGTTTCCCCTTTGTAGTGCTCTTCATTACCTCTGTTTGCATTCTGCTTTATACATGGTCTAATTTTCCTTTTAAGTATCAAAATTAATTTCAACAAGGCAAGAAACCAGTAGTAAGAAAGATGTTTGTTTTCTGATACCTGCTTATAGAAATCATAATTCTTTATAAAAATATCTGTCAGTGAAATCAATAGAAGCCAATGGAAAATTGGACACCCCAAAAGATTTGGGTTTTTTGAAACCTTTTGTGTTTGAAGGACTAAAATTTTATTGCCTCAGCTTGGATATTCACAAACATTGAGAGTTCTTCTGAATTGCCTGGCCCAACAATCATTCACCTCTGAACCTCCAGTTAACTGCATTTGGCTTCAGTCAGAGCAGTCCCCTGAAGTCCTTCCCATGAAGCATGAGATTTCTGGTACTTACACTTGGATGGCGCAGCCAGGGTGTCTCTAGTGCGAAGTTTGTAGAGCTGGTCCAGGCACTGTGGCTTACAGCCCCTGCCAACCTGCTAGCAGTGATGATGACTCTGTTTTAATGCTTTGGGTTTAGTTTGGTTTAAAATGCTTGAATGCTAGACAGCTTGTTTTAATTAAAACATTTGCACAGTGAGGAAAATTCACCCTTTGGCACGAGATTACTCTCAGAGATACTATAAAAGTAAATATTCATTAATCTTCTCTAGTGAGGGAGTTGTACAGTTAGCATCCTAAGAAACAGCACTGTAGACCAGGAGTCAATGGCAAGGAGTCCTTTTCTTTAACTGTGAGAACTGGAGAGGGTTTTGCTCAGAATACAGTTGTGGTGTCAGTGTTGGCCTTGGGGAGCAGAGGGCACTGCTAACACATTTAGTTGCAGAGGTGTCCTAAACATACATACCTGCCACCAAGTTTGCAGCCGGGCTGTTGTTGCTCTGGTTGTCATTGCCACACCGTAGTACTTTCTCCTTCTGGAATAAAGTATTTTTGAGTTTGATTTGGACTTTCATTTAACTACAGAAAATAGACACGTGCAGTCTGGCTCCCCAAAGAGTCGTAATGCACAATTTGTACTAAAACCTTCTTGAATAGACAAGAAACTGCAGAATGAATCTTACCAATGCACATTACTACAACCATTAGATATGCACTCAAAAGAAGGAAACGGGAAAAGGGTAATTGTTCAGTTGAATTCATGTTTCCAATCGCTGATGTGATTACTAATGTGTGTGACTCCAACACTCAGATGAATTGAGATACCTGGTAACATGGGTCCTCTATTCCTGATGGAGCTAGTGGGAGCTGAACATGCTCATGTGCAGGAGATGATCTTATTTTATCAGACCTGATTATGCAAGCAATAATGAGCTCTGGTTTTGACTGCCTCTTCATGTTCTACTTTCCATTTCCACAGCTTTCCTTTTTGTAAAAGTGCCTACAGTGAGTGAGCAATGATAGACAATCCAGGTACATGTTTCCTCCAGTACCCTGATGTACCCATAAGCTGTTGTAATTCTTTCCTAGTTTGGGGCATCTGTAATTGTTCTATTTTACTTGGGGTGTCCAGTGGACTCGCTGCACTACCTGCAATCCACCAGGTACCTACAAATTTTAATTTTCTGCTTGGTCCTTGAAATTTTTCAGGTGGGAATCTCAACTTGTGCTTTATGTACTGCTTGCTGCACTGCTGCTATCACACTATTTCATGGAAGTTCCTCTGATTAGAATATCATCTTTATGTCAGTAGAGTTTCACATCCTGAGGAAGTCACATTGTCCGTAAAAGTTCACCAAGTGTATCACAAGCAATCATGAATGAATGTTTATATCCCTGTGGGTTTCTATTAAAGGTACGTTGTATACCTTCCCAAGTACAAGCAAATTCCTCTATCCTGCTCCTGCAAGGGAATCATAAAGAACGTATCTCTGACATCTAGCACTGCCTTTCATTGATGTGCAGCTGTTTGTAGTGTGGCTGTTAAAGTTGCAATATTAAGTACTGCAGTCATTAGCAGAGCTGTGTGGGCATTTAGACACCAGCAATCAATTGTTAAATGCCATCTCCATTCCGGTTCTTGGACTGGCCAGGTGGGTGGATTGTACAGAGCTGGTTCTGGGAACAGTTTGCCATTTTTCCAAATCTGTTCTTATCTCAGAAATTCCAACTCAGTTGGGAATTGTGGCATATTAAGAAACTTTGAATCATGGAGTACAGGGGCTGCACAGAGTACATGCTCTGTAGCCTTCTGTCAGGGTTAGGGGCAGTATTTGAACAGAAGGACCACACACTGCCATCTCGCAAGTGCCAGGTTTGACCAGTCAAAACATCAAAACCAACAATATTTTCATTGTGATCTTTAGCTGCAAAGCTTCTCGCCCAGGAGCCATAGATTAACTTGTGGTCTGGCAAATAACACTTGCTCTGTTAACTCCAGTGACTTTAACTCTGCTGTCCAGGCTGTACACCCAGCTTCTGCATCCTGATGTGTTAGTATTGAAATTTGTGCTCCTCTGTCTATTAGGAATTTTACCAATTGTCATCACAAACCAACTGGAATTAAGATCTAAGTTCCCTTTTCAGTTAGCAATTGGTAGGCTTCCACTTACTGGACGGACAGACCTAATTGCCATCCTGGCACTATTTGTTTTTTGGCTTCATGTTTTGCAAACCATCCGTAAGGGGGAGGAAAGGGCTTGTTGTTCTTTTCTGAAGTGGGCGGCAGCGCCTGAGTATTTGCAGTATGCTCTCTTCTTTCAACATCAGAGTGTTTCTGGAATGTTTGGATTAGTCCCAGGATAATGTCAGTAGGTTCCCCCTTAATCGTGGCTCTTGAAAAGCCTAGTGTCAGTGCTTTCCTCCACAGTTCATTTCTTTGCTCCCGAGACTCTACTTGTGGGTCTTTAGCATATTTCCTTATGGTGTTGTTCCTGTTTCCTGTGGGGGTATTTATTTTACTGGCTGCGCTCATTGATCTTTTGCTTGGGGTCTGATTTATTTTGGCTAATGGTAGCTTGTCCCACCCCATTTCATGGGCATGGTTTACAGTGCTGTGCATTAATTCTGTCCAGGTAGAGAGCTGGTCACGTGGATTGTTATCATCTAACCTTCACTGTGGTCTGTGTCTCTTTTAATTTCATCTCATTTTGCAATTAAATAGGATTTAAGAATTACCAGGGTTCCTCGAAGTAGTGGCTTGAGCATCGCATAATCAATCATAGCAGATATTGGGATATCGTTGGATTCTTGTTTATGCATGTTTTGTATGCAGGCAGGTTTTGTGATGGCTGTAGAGAGCTCATTAAGAGCTCTTACACGGATTACAGAGGGTTCACCTTGCTCCCTGATACCTATTTCCCCACCCCAATAAATTACCCTGTCGGTGATAGAATGGGGTCCATTTGCCGGGTTGGGTCCTAAATTTAAGAAAATGTGTGAACCCCAAAATCTGTTTGCTTCATCTCTACTCAGCTTCATTTTGTTGCTGCCACTTAGGCAGACTCACCACCAAAACTCTGTTCCACCTGGCTTGCTGCCGTATTTTTCTTGTAAATTTGCCAGTTGTAACAGATCCCAGGGAATGATTGTGGAGCACGACCCCAAGGTCCTTCAGGCTGTTCTGTTTAAATGATGGGGCAGATTTCATAGTCAGGAGGATTTGAGGTAAACAAAGAATCATCTTCCCTCAGTTTGCTATCATTGTGGTCACTGCATGTGTTTCCATTCCATTCTTCAGAGGATGCAATTAATTTTCTAATCTCTACAATGCCAGGGGGATGGGGAGATCACATAAGCATTATCTCAACCTTTTCTTCCAACTTTTGTTTTTTTCTCCTTTTTTTTCCCTGTAGCTATTTCTGCAGCTGATCAATTTTCAAATACAGTATTAATTCAGCTGCCTTTCTGCCTTCTATTTCTTGTTTTAGGTCCTGCTCCCTTTTTATTGTTATTTTTCCTATCCTGATAAGCAGCTTCTAAATGAGTACCAAGCATTTTGCAAATAAATCCTTTCCCTTTTCCTTCCTTTATATGCCTCCTGCCTACCTTCTGCTGCTCTTCCACAGCTAGGGAGAGCTCAAGAAGGCTCACCTAGTCTGTCATATTTATGGAATAAAGTGTCTGACTTGTAGTCAAATTACTTGTGTGAAAAAGTATGATGCACATATCACATCAGTTATACCCACAACTTTCTTTTTACCTTGGTAAAGGAGTCTTGGAAAAGCCACTAACCATTCACGTGTTAATTGCATGGTTGGTGTTCCAAGCACAGCTCGTATACACCGGTGCTCATATGAACCTGCTTTGGCAGCAGGGTTCGACTCGATGATCCCTGGAAGTCCCTTCCAACCCCTATAATTCTGTGAGTCTCTGAATCTGCTTACTGTGCTACTCTGCTCCTTTATGGGTTTTCAAAGATGAGGCTGAACCTAGAGTCGTTCATGGCTGGCCATAGCTCGGGCCTTTCCCTCCTTTTGAGCCTGTACCAAACCACTGCCAGCCTGGTCAAGGGGTTAAGTGCACCTGTCACAAGTAGCCACGTGTGTACCACATATGGAGGCCCCAAATTTCATTTAGCCAGGCACTGTTCAGCCATCCAGTAGTGATTTAGTCCTAGGTCATGAAATTATTGATCCAAATTATAAATGTTCTTGTTGATTTTCAGTTCCTCTTGACCTGTGTAAAATCCCAATCAGTCACCTAGAGGTGAGAGGTTCCTTGCCTGGTTAGAACTGCATGTTGGCATCAATTAATCAGTATGAGAACTTTCAACCAACTCACTGTGAAGGTTGATATAATGAATATTCATGAGTACTGATGTAAATCTAACCCTGCAAAACATGAGTGGGAAGACCCTTCGAGAAGTTGCAATCAGCTGTGTCATCCATCATTTTTAGATCAACATTGCATGGATCACAGTTTAATTCATTGCTATTCTCTGTACTATTTCTCAAAGTCCCAGTTACAAATACCTGCAGATAGATTGGATGACTCCTGTGATAATTAGTTTTTCTTTTAAGGACCATGTATTACCCTTCAGGTTTAAATTGTGTGAGGATGGCTGCAATCCCTCTAATGATTGATATCTAGCTCCTCACAGTTGCAGTGGGTTAATAAAGAACAACATGAGCAAATATAAACCTTGGTTATAGTCAGAGAGTGTATTACAAGCTCACCCTCAAACAATCAACAAGCTACTAAGGAAAAAATACTCAGTAGGCTATGCCCTATACTCATCTAGGAAGCCTTCTCTTAATTTTTCAGTTGTAAATTATTCTGCATATTTTGTCCTTTGACTAACAAAAAGTGGTGTGAGTGGGGAGAGGAGGTGTCTGCTGCAGTTCCCTTGTGAAGTTCTCCTTGGATCAATTCCTGGGAATGTCAGAGTTCAGAGTACAGGTTCTTCTGCAGATGGGGAGGCAGACTACGCAACTGCAAGTTTTCCACTGAAATAGATATCACAAGTTGCCTGGCAATTTAATCTGCTTGATAGTTGATAATTGTAACAGCGAGGCAATTTATAAGCTCCTGTGGTTGCAGATAGGAATGAGTTAACGGAATGACCACTTCATTGCTTCCCTCTCTGTGATTCCACAGCCAGTTAGTGGCAGTTCTCCTAAAATACTGCAGTCCAGCCACAAAGGGACAGCCTGGCACTTGGCCAGAGAAATATCTCAGGTAGGAGATTAGAGCCACATATTGTCATACTTTCTCTGTGAGAGATAGTGGGAGGTAGAGGAATTAAGAGTGGTGTTTGGCCGCCTGTCCCAGACCCCTTTGAGTTCCCTGCACAGAAAAGTCCAGGTTTACATTCTCTCTTTCCTCCCTCCTGGGTGGAGGTAACAATCCCAACAGAAACCAAGTAAACATCACATGGCAGAAAATCTGTGTGCCAGTTAAGAGGCTTTTGTGGTTTGGTTTGGTTTGGTTTGGTTTGGTTTTAACCCAGAAGCAGGGAGATTAGAGAAAGCTGCAGAGATGATCAATCTTTCAGATTTTTAGCGGATTTTTAGCTGCTAGGGGAGATGTGGACACCAGGGGGTGCAATGACCACTGTCTGAAGCGCTCCAAGATGCAATTACATCCTCTCTCTATGCAGGCTAAACGGAAAGAAGAGCTTATTCTGTGAGATGTGTTGTAATGTGAAACACTCTCTGTGATAATTGTGTTGCCAACAACGCGCTTAGAGAACTCAGGTTTTCGTTACACAACTTCAGACATACCCTTCCCAAAATCTGGCAGTGTGAGTTGAACTGAAAAGCCACGAGAGCTTCTGAAACACCACAGTCGGTTCCTACACCTAAGTTGCTTGCAGCACTGCCTTTGTAACTGTTCACAGCACAGCTAAGCTGTGCAGTGGAACTGCTGGAAGCATGTGTGGTGGTAGAATAAAATTAATTGTAGAAGGTTCTTAAATATATGTTAATACTAAATATTATAGGATTATTCTCCGGTCTTGTGCTAATTTTGCTGAAATGAGAAATCCTTTCACATTATTTTCAGGATGCAGCTTTCCATGCAAAATCAATTCTGATGATAACAGTAGCACTTAGCTGATCTCAGAAGGCTGTTCCATTGTGTCCGTGCAGTCAATCCCGTATTACTTGTCTGTGGAAATTCATGTGCAGTGCTTTGGCAAGCTTGCAGATAAATAGCTCAGTGTACATCATTGCATCCCTTATTATGGAAATTGCAGTGATCATGTAGATGTAATAGATTCAGGACATTTTAGTTAGCAGAGTTGCTGCAGAATAAAGGAAAGATAAATATTGATAGGTAAATGTGATTCAACAAAATGAGAATAATAGTGTCAAATGTTTATAATAAAGCAAGGCTGTTCAATTAAAAATCTAATAGTAAAGGACATAGCTGTTTGTGGAAAAACCTGCAAAACAAACTGAAGAGCATTCCGAAAGTAAATGCTGACAGACAAATTAAGTAATAAATGGGTTGAAAGGACTTGTGTTACTTATCTTGATCTAAAGAAGCAAGTATGTAATTGTAATTGACCACAGTTTAACCCATTTGCAGTTCACTGTTCAGTGAGCATTTTTAAGACACGTAATTTCAGTTGTAAAAGCAAAATGAGATGAATGTGGTACGGCTTGCCTTAGTGATATCTGAAGCATAAAACATCTGTGTTCAACCTATAACCTCTTAAAAATAGAGCTGGATTAAGTGTACATGGTGCCATTCATTAGCATGTCAGTGGTGATTCTCTAACATGGTGCCATTAAATTACCGTGGTGATAATTGAGACATTAAAAAAAAGACAGATGCTAGGTCTGTTTCTAGGCTCTCATAACCCTCTAGCAATTAAATTTCAATGAGCTAACATAACACAGCTATAGCAAAAATTAACAGTTGGGAATATTTTTCTGTAAGATTGTCTTTCTCTAACCAAATTAATATTTTTGAAGGCTGAAATTTTCAATGCAGACTCTGCTTGGTTGACAGGATTTCAGTGCAGATAAGTGGGCCAAAGACTGGCCTAAAGGGGCTGATCAAGATTCTCATAACAGGGATGGGTGTGGTATAAATCGGGGAGGTTAGATGCTGTAGACTCACTGTATTCTCTGCTCAGAAAGCATGGGAGGTGGGAGAACATGCCAGAGCTAACCCTTCAGTTCAACAGGAGGTTCAGCTGAAAGCAAGCAGGAGTAGAGTGAGAGGTAGAGACAGAGACATGGAGAGGGAGCAGAGGTTTTCAGATTGCGTCACTGTAGAGTAAAAGTGATGGAGAGGTGGTGTGGACCCTGCCTCTGTCAGTCCTCCTCTCTGGCAGTAACAGCAACGTGACCAAGGTGGGTGATGCACTGTTGGCTGCTGACCCTGTTGGCTGAAGAGGTTCTTGCTTGGGAAGAGCTGCTCCGTCATTTTCCAAACATGTGGAAGGGCGTGGGAGCGATGAACAAAAATCCTACAGCAAAAGCAAGGCAAGCAGTTGTGAATCCCCTTGTTACTCTGGATTCTGAATGCTTTGCTTGAGTAATTTCATAGATTCTTATTTTCATTGTGTATTTAGAGGATTATTTTCTTTTCCACTGCCGGTCTTTCACAGCATGACCTAATAGTCTAAAATTTCCATATTTAATAACATTGAGGACAAGGGACTACTAGGTACCAACTGAAATACCTTCTTTTCTCAGCAAGATCAGTGTCTCCCCTTCTTGTAATGAATCACTCTGATGCAGTGACACAACTGCTGAATGTGGTGGTGCAAATATGGCATAGTCAGAAGCACTGGCTACTAGCTAAACCCACCTGCTGTCAATGCTGCTGGCCCTGGGCAGCTCTGTTGGCTTCCAAATTCTTTCCCTAACAGTGCCTGGAATCTAAATACTGGATGGGAACTGAAAACCGTGCTACACATCATTGTGTTCCTAAGACAGCTTCTTGTGTAAATCTTGTGTAATTGTCAAACCTTGTGGCATATACTTCAGTTTGTAGGCAAACTTGCCTGTGTCTGAACGGCAAAGAAAATTATAGAGAATGTGCAGTTTCTTTCTCAGTCACGTTTGACTGTGGAACACCAGGTGTACTTGCTAAGGTCTGAACCCAACATTGATAAACTCTTTTTTTCTCCCTGTGATCTTGGGGCTGGTAGATTCCAGGAACTTTCCAGGGCAATTGACAGGACGAGACTGGAGGAAAAGGCAGCAAGATCTCCTCCCTGATCCCCTTTACTTCCAGGTAATCTACCAGATTGTATGTGAGGGCTAGTCACAATCCTCACACTGGGGGAAGGTGGGATTTTTTTCCCTTTCACTGGAATGCTTGCTCTATCATACAAGGCTCACAGAATGAAGCTGGTATTTCCTGGGTCACTCAGAAGTGACACTGGGCTATCAGATGTCTCTGCAATGTGTTGTGATGCCTTGCAGTGTATCCAGTATTAGAAACTGCTCAAAGCAGATTTTTATAAAGAGATGTCTACTTGCTGGGGCTCCCTCTTGTAGTAAAATGAAACCTCAGGAGATAAGATCAGACACTGCCACAGGTTAATAATTTTCTATTCATTAGGAATAAATCACAGTGTAAAATATCTACTTGCAGACTATGGGTCATACTAATATAAACCATCATATTCAGTTGGTTTCCTTAAAGGTATGCCTATTTACACCAATCTAAATAGTTGGCATTGTCTATACAACAGTGGTGGCATATGGCTTGTAAAGACTTCAGGTTGCTGTACTTTAAATCAGAGTAATCATTAACATCTCAAAAAGCATCATAGCATGGATTAAATTATCTGTAATACCTTCAATATGGCAACACCTGGCTCAATAGGTGCCTGAACTCACAGCAGGACATATCTTAGTGGTCCAGTTGATGCTTTCTAAATACCTCTACAAGAAAGCAAGGACACTGGGGAATAAAGTTGGAGGGAGGGAATCCAGCAACTTGCACAGAGAATGCCAGGTACAGAAGCAAAGGAGGAATGTGTATTGTAAATAAGGTTTTTTATTCTGTGTTTCAGTCTGCTGGGAAGATTGGAGTCACTGTGAAATTTTTAAATAAAAGCTAGATATAAACTCAGAGACAATCACCAGCTGTTCATTTCTCCTCTGCAGCATGTGGAGGAACAAAGGCACATTAAAGACCAACAAAAGGATTGAAACAGCATAGAGCAGCATCTGTGTGGCATGATTCCCACTACCACAGGGGCCTCTGTCTTCACAGATGAATTTCACAACAGTGATAAGAGACAACTGGGTAATATTATTGCCCAGTGTTAAAGATCTGTCTGGTATAGAAGTCCTTGTGTATGTCTATGCTAAGTCATGCACTGCTCTGATCATATGTGACTGTATCCAGTGGGATGGCTGGCTCCGTGCTGCAGCAGGACTGTGCCGCAGGTCTGTGAGAAATGAGCCTTCACTCAGGCAACATTGGCTGTAAATCATCTATTGCATAAAAGCTGCTGCTTGTAGTGTTAAAACTTAACTCTGTTGTCTTTGCCATGTTCTCGTGGATTAGCAGCATGGCCCCTAGCATGCAATAGCATGCCAATTAAACTTACTGTGCTGGCAAGAGAAGAGCCCAGACAGAATACTGAGCACCAAAAATCTCAAGGTCCTGAATGGCCCTTGGTATTGATAGAAGCAGACCTGGCAGACACCATCCCTTCTGTTTGTTTCTAGTGCTTGGGGGTTTGTCTTTATTTGCTTGCTTGGTTGGCTGGTTGTTTTCTAAGGCAGAAGACGTCAGAGGGAAGATTGTCTGTGTGCCTCACCTGGGCTTATCCAGTACTCTGGTTCAGGGCATATCTTCAAGACGGTGACTTCCCCAATCATGCATCCCATATAGGGAATACTCCGGTGCGTAAGCACAGCTTGCACAGGACTGATTCACCCAGCACAGACCCTGTAGCAGAAGGGCAGACTGGGATACTTTTGAAGAGAGCCAGAAGCAGACATGCTGCCAGGCCTCTGAGGGAAGGAAAAAGAATTTTTATAGAGAACCTGTGATACCACTGGTTGTCTCCAGAGGTAGCACTGAAAGCTGCTTAATCTAAGAGCAGGCCTGGAGAAGTTTTGCCCAGTGAGGACATGAGCAGAGGAACTACTTTTATCTTTTTCTGTCTGATCTGACAGGTCAGAGCTGTTGCTGTATCGGAAGTTTGTTTCATTTGTGTCCTAATGAAATGTTAGAGCAGAGATACAGAGCTTTCTTCTCCTGAGCTTCTGTGCCACCTGGCATCAGCAAGCGATTCAGCTCCTGCATGACATTTAGTAGTAGTCTTCCCTTTTCTAGCAAGTTCAGCTCTGGAGAGCACTAATTTGGTTTCACAGAGAGCAGAACAGAAGTGGTAGCCATCTCCCTGTCTGTGGGAGGGCTGGGCTTGGAGGGATGAGGCTGCTACCCTTTCTGTCCTTGCAGCATCCCTGCTGGTTTCAGTTCCTCAAGCAACGATACTGTGGCATGTTGTCTGGAAAGTGATTTGCTCTTTGTTGCTTTTGGCTCCACAGTGGTTTAAGTGAATCATTCACAGT
Organism: Zapornia atra; assembly: GCA_013400835.1. Classification (NCBI taxonomy): domain Eukaryota; kingdom Metazoa; phylum Chordata; class Aves; order Gruiformes; family Rallidae; genus Zapornia; species Zapornia atra. The sequence goes on from VZTU01033358.1 coordinate 57,946, forward strand.
CAGTAAGTTTTAAGAACCTGTTTCTCTGTCATGTGATGCCATAGGAGTGGATATTATTATTCCAGAAAACAGTTTCTTATTCATGTTCTCAACTGCCCTTAATATTACAGGCACGAGAAAACGATCTTAACATGCTGATTTCATAGGTATGTTCTCTTCATATAAAAAGAATGGAGTAACACCAGTTTTGTTATCATCAGGATAGACTAAATTGTAGGACTCTCTACCTACTAATGTCTGTGATCTGTATGTAAAAGGTCCCCCCTACTAGCATTTGAAAAGAGTTTCAATCCTGCTTCTCCATCTGTGAACATGCACGCCCGATTCTGCCATGTGTACGTTGGCCCAGGCAGCACAGTGAAACGGGAACATAAATGTTCTTAGTGCACGAATGAGTCCAGTTCATTTCACCCAGCTATAATTTGGATGAAAAACAATAGAAGTACTGCCTAGCCTATTAAATAATGGAAAGTACACTCTTAAATAGGGACTTTCTCGTTGCTTTACTGAGGAGCACGTAGCCTCATCGCCAGCACAGTATGCACTGCATGATCTGCTCGGGCTTTGCTGCCAAATGTGCAGCTAGCCTGAATGGGTGGAACAGAGAGCTTTCACACTGGCAAATTTCCTCGGTATGTATGCATTGTGTAATGATGGTTAGCTTGGTGGTTAGTTGAGACATTAAAAGCGTAAAAGGTGAAAGCTGAGCATGTACCTTATAATCAAAGGAAAAAAGAAATGGGCTTTTTTCACTTACATTTTTATTGGCATCCATGCTAGTGTGGTCCGAGCTTCGGAGCTTTACATTTGCATTTAGTAAAAGCTTTCAGGCCACATCCTCTAGCCTGAAATGTTTCAATCAGAAGATCTGTCCTGTTGACAACCCCTCCTCTGGAACATAGGAAGGACTTAATGGCAGCTGGCTCTGCAGACAGAGCTCATCCTTGCACTGGAGAAGGTGCCAAACACTGATTACAGAGATTCTGGATTTGGCAGCGCTGCTTCTTGCATTAAGTATCTCTGAACATAGGATAAGTTCATTAAAGACCTGTCATTTCCCTTCTTTGCTGCAGAGATCCTAACATTCACATATGTTGACCAAATGTATAAAAATATGGTGCTATGATACTGCATTGGAAACCATTCTCTTCTGTGATGAAGAAAATGGGAACTACACGTGAAAAAATGGCAGGGCAGCTCAGCATTTGTTTATCCTATACTAACAGGGGATGATCAGGTTTTTAATTTTTGTTTGAAGATGTTTCAGATGCTAGTCTTGTGTCAGCCTCGTGTTCTGAATGCTAATCTTCCTCGTAGAAGATTATGCATACTGTTATGTCCTTGGCATGGGGTATAGCAGACACACGCTTGTATTATTTTTAATGAATATGAAAAATGCCAGGGCATCAAAGCTCTAGCCTTCACTACCTTTGTTATGTGCTCTCCATGGAACATGCAGACATTCTGTGGTCCTTTGGGTTCTTCAATGAGAATTTCCTCAGTTTCAGAATCCAATCAAAATATTTAGGTAATAGATNGTATAGGGAATTTTAAATTTAAGTGAAACCTGTGGACTCAGTTTTGATTAAGAGTTTGCAAGAAGTATTTCCATCTAGACTAGGGTTGATCTGCAAGTGTCTGCAAAACTCCTGGAAGCCAGGTTTGATTTGAAATTTCTCAGGGCTTCACATCAAATGTGTTTCAGGCCTGAAAGTACTCTTATTCCATCTGTAAGAAAGCACTGAATTTGATGACAGGTTGAAGCTGTAAATNNNTGATGACAGGTTGAAGCTGTACATCTACCAGCGATCTGTGTAGTCTATCTTGCCCAGAAATTGTTAGCCTGTATACTCAAAGCAGTCACATTGCCATGAAAAATTACAAACTTTTAGTGGAGTGCAAGCAAACAGTACACAGGAGAATAGTTCCAAGAGGTAGGTCTCCTGGGTGGGTACAGCCCTATCATGTCTTTACTCGTTTCATTTCTGTGGAAAGCTCTCATGGAACCATGATAACCAAGCCATCTTTTGTGAAAACACTGCTACTTTGGCTACTATTTATCAAAGATTTGTTACAGGACAAAATGACAAACACTGGTAACATGTCAGGCATGTGTATAGTAAACCTGCCAGCTTCTACATGTGAAAATCATAAAGAAGCAAAGCTCTTATTCATATGTGTCTCACTCCATTTCACTTGCCTCTGGATGATGTGAGGAAAAATATAAATCCTCTACATTTAAAGCTGGAGCTTGTTTTGATGAAGAAACTATGGGATTTCCCTTCATAGTATCTATATTTTGAAAGCAAAATACAAATTTTAGATTATGTTTAAGGCTGATTGTAACTTGAACTGTGTTTCATATTGTCCTGCACTTTCTGTTATCATTTATGCTTTCCTGAACATGTGCATGCTGTTATCATTCCAGTCTATAAGCAGTTGCAGTTCCTTAATGAAGCATTAATACGAGAAGCAGTAAAAGATGCCTCTGATACTTGCTTAATTAGCTTTTTCTCTACCACCACTTCCCTGCTACTTAAGCCAGCAGTAACTTAGAAAACAAATTTATCGACATTTTCATTACAATATTGCTGATAACTTGAGAAAAACATCCCAATTTACTACCCAGATGCACCCATACTCCACAGTGTGGGAGTAATTGTTACTGCAGTCTCAGTAAAAGCAGTGGCTGTGATAACCTCACTTAATTCCCCAGGAGTGCCAAGGTTGTTTATTTGGAAGCCTAGCTTATTGCAATGAATGCCTAAGTGGGAATGAAGCTGAATATCTGAGTTTGTCCTCTTTGACTTTAGTAACTCGGGTAAAAAATGAACCTAGATCCAAACCACCAAGGTTTCAGGGAGAGGAGAGGGTAAAGTCTAGAAGCTGACTGACACAGTTTTGCAGTGACTAAGATTTACTTATTTTATAGTGGAGATGAGAAGTCAGAGGCAGAAAGGAGCATGAGTAGCAGGTTAATGTGTTGTGCTGAGAAACACTGCTGCTGGCTTTACAATGGTCAAGAGAGCAATGTCGAGGGTGTTCTGCCCCCAGATTGCTTGAATAACAGGAGTTGTGAGTTTTAGAGTACAACTGTGTGAGTGACAGCTGGAGATGGGGGATTTGAACTTTGGCTGAGACGATTTTCCTGATAAAGAAAGCATAACATGGCTTGGGTTATAGCAAGGGAAGTCTGAAAACACTGAAAAACAAGGAGGGTTTTTTTTTTTGTTTGGAAGCAGATTAAAAGTGTTCATTTAAAAGCCAGAGGAGTTGAACATTTGAAATTTTGGAATTTGGTGATGTTTGATGAGTGTTTGCATGAGTGGTTGCTTGTTGAAATGAATAGGAAAGTGTTAGTGGAAAAAATCTGGACAACCAACCAACCAACCACCAAACAATTAACTCCATCACAAAATCATGGCATTTGAGTTCCTCCTGGAAAGATACTGAGTAATTTTTCTCTTATACTGGTTTGAGTTTAAATATACATGTCAAATCTCAGATGAGAAGGGGGCAGACTGGAAGGAAAACTAAGGAGTGGAGTGTAAAAAAAAAGACATTTCAAAGTCCTCTAATTTTTGTAGGTACTGGAATTGAACAGCTTCTTTGTACCTCTGTAAGACCAAAGGAGTCCATCATGAGCCTGCTGGGATATACACACTACACAGATTATTTTTTTTCCTGGAGAATGTTTTCTCAAATTGAAGTGCAGGAGGAGGAGAACAGTGAGTAAACTACATTTTTTTTACTGTATCTTTCTGTCTAGCCCGTGACAAACTGTTGTGTTCTGCACAAAGAGAAATGCACCAGATTGTATTCCAACTGGGAAGAACACTGGCCTAAGTATGTGCTGTAATTAATAGCTGTTCACTCAGTGTCTGCTGGGCAGAGCAAATACTAGGGCCTCAAACCCACCGTTGTTGGCTCTGAGTGGGCAGCTGCCAACCTTGGCATAGATTATACATGACTGAGGGCTTCTTAATCAGTCTTAGTAGCTCACAATATCCTGGGAGACAAATGCTGTCTGAAGATTGCTAGAATATTGTGCTGCCTTTCAATGGCAGGCAAGAGACCCCCACATGGGAAGTATGATTTTGTGCTCTGTCTGCTCTGAGTAAGTTTGAGATTGGAAAGTAACTTTAATGTTGTTTGTTACATGGATTTTTTTTTAGCTTATGGTCCCTGTAGCATTGCTTAGATATAAGAAAAGGTTCTTCTGTAGGGTGCTCAGTCTAAACTAACAATGAAGGTACAGGTTTTTTAATAAGAAGTGGGGGATTTATGTATATCCCTGTGTGTCTACTCACCTTGAAGGTTAGTATTAAATATTTTATGTTTTCTATTCCTGTCCCTAGTGTATTCATGTGTATACTAGAGGCATAGTAATTATAGAGAACAGAACAAAGAACATATGCCAACAAGGAAGAGAACTTCAATAGGCTTTTGTGGTTGGTCTGCACCAACATAAAGGATATTTCTCAAATTACCTGCAGAACAAAGCCAAGGACATTACCAATATTTCATTATATAGGACCACTTAAGGCTTCAGTGATAATTAAAGAATATTCTTTATTACAGAATTTCAGCAAGACTGTCAATGCACTGGACACTGTTCAGTTAAAACAACTACCCTCTTAAACTTTTAAGTAAAACTGCATTTTTTCAATCCAGTCTCAACATTTTTAGGGACATATTTCACCACAATAACAATTACTCCTGATGACAGACAGTTGTTGTTTTATACTAATTAGGAGTATAGTCAAGTAACTGCAAGACACTGGTTGTAAATTAAAATATAGTTTGATAAATAAATGCTATGACTGTCTTTATGCATAATCCAGTGCTGTCAAAGAAACAGGATTTTTCTCTTCTCCGTCTTCTAATTAAAAGCAAATGAGGTTATTGTGTCTAAACATGCTGCATCTCTATGCTACTGTACGTGTGAAGTGTTACCATAATTCTTTCACTTGTATCTTTAAGGAATGGACTTTGTGGAGCATGAGTAGCTGTTAATTTTGTTGGTGAAAAGACACTGTTTCTAAAGTTCTTAAAATAAAAGGAATAATAAACCCCACTCTGAGTGGGTGATGACAGCGTTCTCATCCATGTGTTTTGATGTTTGTAAATCTAATACTGAAACAAGGTGAACTCTTCAGGGATCCTAAACTGTTGGATAATTCACTATAATCTCAACAGGAAATCAGGCAGGATGCAACACTCTTTACCAAAGCCTATGAAGTCAGTAGGAGACTTCCCACTTGTTTCAATAGGGTCTGGATTAGACCTAAGTAGCTTTTAAAACCAATATATAATGTACGTTTTCTGGGAAACCAAACCATTATCCAAACAGTTGTCTAAGCCTGGTTTTTGTGGTTTAACCCCAGCTGGTTACTGAGCACCATGCAGCGACTCACCCTTGTGAGCAAAGGATTGGGGAGGACAATAGAAAAAACAACCCATGGGTTGAGATAAGCCAGTTTAATAGGATAAAAAGGGACATAATAATAATAATCATCATCATGATGATCATCATCAAGTGGTGCATAAATCAAATTGCTACCCAAGTGCACAAAAAAACCCAAACCCCAATATGCAGTCTGTTTTTAAGCAGTGATTCCACCTCTCAGCTAGTTTCCCTAGTTAGATAGGGAGCATGATGTTATAGGGCAGGGAATATCCCTTTGGCCAGTCTGGATCAGCTGTCCTGGCTGTGCTTTGCCAGCTTCTTTGCACCTGGCAGAGCAAGAGAAGCTGGAAAGTCCTTGACTTAGTGTAGACACGACAACTATCTAGCAACAATTAAAACCATCAGTGTTATCAACATTATACTCATATTAAATCCAAAGCACAGTGCTGTACTGGTAACTAGAAATAAAATTAACTCTATCTCAGCCCAAACTGGGACACTGTTTTACATTCACCAACACAGTAAAAGCCTACATCTCATCATCAGAGATGTAGTCACCTAAATGCTTTGGATTCTGGGTCATACATACCCAGGACTTTATCTTGTTTTTCTCTCCTTTGTAAAGCCATACAACAGAACAGATAAGCCCACGATTACCAACATGCTTTGGGACTGCACAATTCATTCTACACGCACATTTTGCCGCAATACAAAAATACTTGGCTTCAGGGCCTGAATGTTCATATCACCTAATTTGATGCTATTACAGTTTGACACTAATAGGCTGCTCTTACAAAGCGCATGTGAAGCACAACTTCAAAAAAGCACTTTGTTAAGAATTGCAACATATAAATGAATGAATAGCCTGGATAAAATTTGGGTTCCAGTCTTTTTCCCTTGACTGCAAGAAAGCCATTATTCCTCCTGCCTTTTTCTCCTAGTTTCCCATCAAGCTTATAAAAGGCAAGAAATTAGCAAAGTGAATAAAGTACTCGGGTTTCATAAAGAGATCTGAGATGAAGAAAACACTAAGAAATTTGAAAGGCAAACCCTGTGTTTCTCATTTTATCATGCAGATTTGTTGGGCTTTCATGCTACAGGAGAAAGTGACTGTTCTTTTGCTATTGTTTGTTTTCTTCTTTCCCCTGAGGAAAAATAAGGAAAATCTGGAAATCTGGGGAGCTGCTGAGGGAGGAAAAATGTTTGGTGTTTTTTTTTTAATGTAATACTTTGAATGAGTACTGAAAGAATCCTCAACATTGAAAATTATATTACTGCTAGATTTCAGTGCTTCCAGATGCATTCTAGAATTAATTAGGATTTCACGTTATGTGATTCCATTGGAATTTTATACCAGTATACAGGTCCAATGCCTATATTCTATGCATATCTATATCTCCTTGAGCTATTTTTCAATGAATATGTAGGAATGCCTAATTCATTTTCCAGTTTTTACCTCTCCAAAACAGACTTTTCTTCTGCCATTTATGTTCAAAGTGCTAGGTTTTTAATATGGGCTGGGGCTCAGAAGCAGTATGTAAATACCTGGCTGCTAAAAAGTCAATGAAATGGATGTTTCATATTTCCACTGGTTTATTTTTTATTTACAAATGTCTACAAGCAAACAGTACATGTAAATACTTTAATATGCAGAACAGCTCCATCTCAAATATTGCATGTATTTCACATTATTCTAAAATAAATAACATATAGGTATTTATTACATAAAACTCCCCAGCAGTCTTTTCTGTTTCATAAATAAATTATGTATATTACATTTTTCACTCTTAAAACAGTGAATAAATCTAACTTTCAAAGAGAAAAATAACTAACATAGGTATATTTATAATTTGGGTTTCCTTCTCCTAATCTGATAGAAATGGATAATTTATCTTTGTGATTTTTTCCCTAGACTTCCATAAACTATATGTCTCTCCAGATAAATACCGTACTGAATCTATGTAAGGGATACCACACCTACCTGTAATAAGCAGTAATACTATTACAATTTCTTAAATCCAGTTCCTCCTCAGATTTATTTGAAGGACCTACTTTTGGTTTGTGATAACATCTTTCTGTGATGCTGTTCACCCTTACTGTTCTTACTGGCTCACTCTAGGCAAAGCAATTGTTATGAGACTTACCTTTTCACTGCTCTAGATTCTTTCTTTCTTCTCCACTTTGTCTCTCCCACCTTTCTTGCCTTTTTATGCCTCTGTCATTGATTCCTAGTATCAAGTGTCCAAACTTATTCATAAGCCTTAAGAATGCGACCTTTTCAGCCTTCTCCAACTTCAAGTAATGTAAGAAGATTCCAAATTTTATGGATGGTTATACCCAGTGCTTTTACTTACCCAGGGATGTGAATTGGTGGCAGAACCAACAGTTTACTCAATCCCCATCTCAAACCTTCAGACTGAAAATTAGCATTGGTTTTCCTGCTTTTTAATAACGTACTTGTCTGAACACAGAACTTTTGTGTCTACATGTGTCCCCCACACTTTGTGTCAAATAGTTTATTTCTACTGGAATAACTTGTTGACTGAGCTAGACACCAGCAAATAGCCTTTTGGGGCACTATTTTACTGCAAGAGATTTCTAGGCCTGAATGCACTTCTGTTGTCTACAATGGTGAGTTAAAATTGACACAATTAATTTTACATTGAAGCTGACCTAATCCACAATGAGGGTAGTGAAAGAAAAATTGATCAAAAGGCAAGCAGTGAAAAAAATGGTTACAAGTCACAAAAGAAGACCTCAGGTTTTATTAATTTCATCCCATCTCTGCTAAAGCCAGCTAAATTCTGGCACACCAGGTGTAGAATCTTGCTTAACTATAGCCTCCTAAATGTTACCTGTCTAGTCAAACTGGCCATCCAAACTGTCTCTTGTGGAAGGGGATGGAGATGAAGATGGGCCACTGGCTTGCAAGCGTTGTCTGTACTCCAAGTACCTTAGGATAAATGGGATGAATCTCCCCTTGCAAAGTGGTGGTAAATAATGCCCTGGAGTTCTAGGGGGTAAACTCCAGGTTTTGACAGTATTTGTGGAGTTGCCACCTATTGAGGATTGCCATCTTTGGAGTGGAATTGGTAGGATGGATACTGTTTCTCTTTTCAACTGTTGCAGTTCACAGTCCAGCATGTTACATAAACAACTTCCAGCCTAGTCTGATAATACACCATTGACAAACATGGCATTGTTTCCAGGGTAAAATGAGTTAGTGTAGACATGTAGGTCAGTATCACTCAGACTTTACATAATCTTAGTGCGTAACTATTTGCAAAAGTCCTTTACTTTGTGTAACCCCACTGAAAATACTAACAACAGATTAACCCAGTGCTCAGTGGGAAATTATGTGAGAGAACTGGGACACTGAGAATTCATCAATATTAAAAAAATCTTACCGAAAAGAAAAAGATTATTCAACTGAGAGCAATGATAGGCATTTTCCTTTCCTCACTAACCCATGTACAATCAAAAAAAATCAGCATTCTTCACTCAACTGGAGCCTTACTCTTATCGCAATTGTTTCATCACTGTTGCATGCATACTGAATAAGCCTTAGCTCCATGACAGCAATGTGAGAAATAGTAAAGGCAGGTTATCTTTGGGGTTTTTTTTTTAAGGCTAAATAAACAGTACTTAAACCAGGATTGGCTTGTATTAATTTTTGGCCCAATGTTTGCTTTGGAAGAAGGGGAAAGGGGAGGAGGAGAATTTTTGTGTGTGTTAGAGAGGTCGTATCTGATCACCATGCTCATTTAAACCAATGAGGGACATCACTGCTTTGTACAGATTTGTTCCTGATACCTTTCATTTGTAGGTATGCTACTGCTGTGGTGCAATGAGGGATGTGGTGGTTTAGCCCCAGCCTGCAGCTGAACACCACTCACCNGAAGCAGGGAACTGGTAAGTATAGTCTGGTCTGCAGCTATTTAAAGGGTGTGCAAACTTCTGCCTAAAGAACCGCGATGTTAGCACATTGTGTGCCTTGTCATACCTGGAGAGGAACAGCTTATCTCTGAGAAGGGAGGAATAAAGAGGGAGAAAGAACAGGAGGGTGCCTTAAGCCTTCGGGACCAGCTCTGTGGCTTTGTTAGCAAGACAAAAGCTGAAGCTCGAAGAAAGGACCTGTAATGAAGAGGAATAAATGAAGCAAATGTCCAATGGACATTTGAATGTCCAAATGGACATTTGCTTCATTTGTCCATTCAAATGTCCATTTGCTCCAAATGTCTTTGAAGCCCACCAANACCATTAACTCTATCCTAGCTGGAAACCAGGACATGGGGGAAGGTGAATGGCACAGGCTTTACATCAGCTGAGACTTGCATGCAGGAAAGATGTTGGCTTGTACAGCAGAAGAGCAGACTGTTTCATAGTCTGACCTTTTGGGCATTATTCAAAGCCTGCAACAACCATTGGAAATTCCCGTAACCTTTTATGAGCTGCAAACTGGATTGGGTCTCAGCTAGCAAGGAGGTGCTCAGAACATTGGACTAGTCTTTCTCTCCTTAGCTCTCAGTCCTGTTTCTATGTTTGTGTGTACAGTAAAGAAAAGGAAGAGAAGGACCATCAGAGTCACAGGAGGCTGCTGAAGTGAGTGCCTCACTAGTTTTGGGCAAGCGTTTGCCTTTAAAGCCTTGCACTATAGAAATTGGGAAAAGGAACCGGGAATAGAGAGAAGGGATTGATTTGTTTGACAAGGGCTTCCAGTGTTTCCATCTTTATAATTCAACCTGATGTCTCAATCTGAACACGTTTTATTGTTGGTGTTTGGGAGTAAACTGTCACCCAAAGTGCCTGCTAGGAATTTCCTAATTAACATGCTAATCAAGATTTGCCTCAAGGTGTTGTTTTGACTCATTAGTAATACAAAGAAGTAGCTAACAGACGTGTGACAAGACTTGAGGAAACTAATGTATCCGGAGAATACTGTCTGCTTGTACCAAAACCATCAAGGACATGAAACTAAATTAATTAAAGTAGGTTATAGTGAGTCACAAGGCCACATTAAATGTCCAGTCTTAATGAGTTATTATTGGATTGTGCTTTGAGGAGAGTAGGCAGCAAGGTGCTGCTCCAGGAGAGTGCCTTAAATAGGGGAGAAACTTGGAAACTTGATCTTGTGACAAAGGAAAGCAGCTTTGAAGAGCAGAACTCGGAAAGATAGGGATTTACCCTAGCTTCAGAGGGAGCAGGCTCCCAGAGTACTTCAAGTGTGCTGTCCTCTGCTGGCACTTGGGGCTATGCCCTTCAACATGGATAGATAGCCTCATCAGTCCCACAGTGCACCAGCGATCAGGTCCCTCCAGGCAGGGCTGTGCACTCAGGCCCTGGATGGGTGTAAGTCNCAGGGTAGGGTAGGTGTGTAGGTGGTAATGAACTCTCATAATGGAAAAACTAGCCATTCCTTGGAAACCCTACAAATATGTATATATCACAAATATCACATATATCATGAAAATGCATGTACGTCTTGTAAAAAACCTGCGTAAGTGCCCCTTTACACATTAGGAGGAGCGATCTCCTGCGTGCCCAGCGATGCAACAAGGAATACCTGCTTCACAGTCACCAAGGCTACCGAGTTTTGATGTCGGCATTGGGAGGAAAAAGAATTTCTCCCGGAGGATGCCTTGAAAGCCTGTAGCCAAGCTACGGTTCTGCAGATTTGTGGATCCTCTGCTGTGTGACAAGGTATTACCTGAGAGCAGGGCTCCGAGGCGAGCCAGCAGCCCTGGCTGGCTGGAGTGCACAGATGGGAGTGAGCGGGAAACCAGAAGTGCTGGCATTTCCCTCTGTGGAGGAACAAAATGTTTGTAATAGTCTTCCACATGTTAGCATAAAAGGCACCTTAGAAACACGAGTGAAAAATGACAGCAGCACAAATTACTTCAATTATAGGGAAAAACTTTTTTAGGTGGTAATTCTGACACCCACATCTGTTAGCAACAGGTTAGTAGGAAGCTCGAAAATATACTATAGGGTGGCGTAATAAGGTTAGCGGCCTCACTATCCCACTAAACCCATTTATCTGGGTGGATTTTATATGGGTAATTGACTTGATGAGGAACCCTTCAGGTAGCCCTATGGACCAAAGGGCAACATAGCTTTCTGGTTTGTTACCTGGAAAAGAATCGAGGGTTAATCATAGAATCATAGAATCATAATCATAGAATCGTAGGGTTTGGAAGGGACCTTGGGAGATCATCGGGTCCAACCCCCCTGCCAAAGCAGGGTCCCTAGGACAGGTCACACAGGTTGGTGCCCAGACGGGTCTCAAATATCCCCAGAGACGAGACTCCACAACACCCCTGGGCAGCCTGTCCCAGGGCTCCGTCACTCTCACTGTGGAAAAGTTCTTCCGCATATTGGTGTGGAACTTCCTGTACTCCAACTTGAAGCCATTGCTCTTTGTCCTGTCCCCACAGACCACTGAGAAGAGGCTGGCGATTTCCTCCTGTGTCCCACCCTTAAGATATTTATAAACATTAATAAGATCCCCTCTTAGCTTTCTTTTCTCCAGGCTGAACAGCCCCAGCTCACTCAGCCTTTCCTTGTAGGGGAGATGCACCAGACCTTTAATCATCTTCGTAGCCCTCTACTGGACACTCTCCAGGAGATCCCTGTCTTTTTAAAAATTTTAAAGATTGAAAGCTAAATTTATTATCTATTACATGTAATGCAATCAAGTAATCCAACACTGTAAAATACTGAAGTCTTCCATGCGGTAGTACGCTGGATTACAAGGGTTTGTTATATGTGTTTGTCTGTGATTTAAAAATGGCTTGGAATGAAAATTTTTCATAAAACCAAAATCTCTTAAAATCAAGCAGTACTATTTAAGTTAGAAAATCTGATGGGTTGGTCAGCCATCATAAACGTGTAGTTTTCTGATATTCTGAAGTACATTACATCAGCTATAAAATGTGTGGACATTAACAGATGTGCATGTTGTTCTCATCGTGTGGTCCGTTCCAGTTTAAAGGGAATATACTAACCTATTAGATAAAAACCTGTGTGTTACAGCTGGTTCACTTGATTTTCTTTGCTGTGCTGTCACAGGAGGTGACAGGCTGGAGCAATCAGCATGCGCAGCCTTGAAAGCACAATTGCTTTGTTCTTGGCCTGTACTTAACTGTTCTTCAGTGCAGCAGCAGGGTTTTATGGTTTGCCAGTTTGCCTAAGAAATGTTAAAAGGAAGTTACAGGCTATATGCCTGTGTAACTGTGTGGTTGTTAGTGGGTTTTGTTTCGGATTTTTTTCAAATTACAAGCATTTGTTTGGAAAGAAATACCACTGGTGTGAACTCATTTTACTAGCCTGTGTTTGAGTAGCAGCAAATCATGAAGGTCATGGACTTTTTGTCTTATCCGATCATTTTTGATGGAAATAAACAATAATGGTTGTAAATTGCATGTGTGTAGATGGGGGGGAGGAACAGGTGAGCAGCAAGGAAGAAATGATATTTGCATTCTGTGGCCTACCTTTGTTTCTGTAAATAGGCACATGGTGACAGATAATCAGCATGTGTTTACCTTGCTGTGTCAAATTATACAAATGGAATGAGATTATAATTAAAACTAAAAGCTGCAGAACTGAGGTCATATCTTTGGATGAGAGGACTAGATGAATCTGTATCTATAATCTCACTCAGGGGACTAGAATATGGATGGATTTATGGATTTACAATGTCTTTGTTTGCCTTGCTGTGGAGAGCAATATGTAATCTTGGTACTTTTACCTGTGATCTTACTGCCCACAGGAGTCTGGGAGTGACACCTGGTTGGGTAACACAGCCCATCAGAGTGTTAGTCTAGAAAGTAAAAATTACAACTGCGGATTAGAAGCGACAGGGAAGCAGTAGACTTCCTGAAGGTGTTATGTATATTAACCGTGTTTGTGTGTCTGTTCACAAGAATGCTCAAGCTGTGCCTGACTTTCCTCAGTGTCCTGGAATATGTGGAATAGCAAATAATTCTGTTTTGTACTGTATGACCCAGAGGAAAAATTACTTCCCGATCTCTGAGCTTCTGATCTCAGTTTTACAGATTACTAGTTCCTTCTTTGACCAGGATCTGTCATTGCACCTAAATGACCTCAGTTGTTTGATTAAAGTAGTCCCAAAACAAAGAGAAGTTACATTTTCCGAGTAGAGCTTTGGAAACACTGTCCTCACACAATTTCATCTTCTGTAACAGAACGTTTATGCTCCTACCATTTGTTACTCTAATTAAAGGTAAAAACTAGTCTCAGTGATTTCTTCATTCGGTCATTCAGAGAAATTATTCCTTTCTTGGCTAAATCTACTGGAAAAAAAACAAAGAAGGATGAAATAGAATGTGCTTTAATATTGAACCTGAAATGCAGTAAAGGGAGAGGTCTGTGGCATCAGGAGGGAAGGCCTTCTTCTATGCTTTTTTTTTTTTCGAAGTAGCATTTTGTAAGATTTCTTCCTATTTCCTCTTAATTGCTGAACAGTTTTAGAATCTGTGTCTTAAATTCTTAGAACTGGTGTTACAGGGCAGCTTCATGAGACATCATGGCTGGAAAGTTAGGGTTTTTTCATCACTTTTGAAGGAAAGAGATTTATGCTAATAGCTTCTGAACTGATTGAATCTTAGCCTTGTTTTCTAGCATAGCTTTTTGATATTCCATTTATACTCACTCATGTTTTTTTCAGCAGGTTTTTTTCATTAAGTACTTTTCCTCCAACTTTCTCTTTGAGGATAAAATGAAATAGTTCACATGATGGCTACACTCTTGATGTCTCTTACTTGAGGCACTCGCTCCATTATGCAACAAAGAGTACTTCTGAAGAAGTATTTTCAGGTTCACTTTTAAGCCCTTTGTCCCATTCTCCCATCTCTTGCAGTTCTTTATTTCAAGTGCTGCCTGGGTTGTTAAGCTGTTTCTTAATGACTGGATTAGAGTAGTCATCTTCCCAGTTAGAGGTTGCAGATGGTATAACACCATCTATAAAGGCAATTCTACAAGATACTGAAAAACCTAAATTTTATTCCAGTATTCTAACTATCAGCTTCATAGAAGACCAACAGTTTTAGTACTTCTGATTCATTTGCCCGTGTCATGTCTAGGAATATGTCTGAAATCAAATCTAGTAGAAATAAGAATCAACTACAGTTCCACAGTTGCAGAAAGCAATGAAAGGAGTTTGATGTGATTGAAATAAGAACACAGAATACGTAAATCTCTTTTGATTAAGAGCATGAATAAATATTTTGGGAAGTTTTTCACCTTTAATAAATACAAACACAGCAAAATTATTTGCGGTAAACTATGTTAAAAAGTAAATTATTTAAGTTATCAATTGACAGGCTGGTGTCTTTATAAACTTTTTTGTTCTAGGTTCATTATTGGGTGTTTTACTGTGTATTGTGGTATAAATTTCATTGTACTTTTTTGTTACTGAATTTAAAATTAATTTCAGACTTACTTGGATATTTGGAACTTCTTTTGCTTCTACTTGTGATATTTGGGATACTTTACAAATCCAAAATACTTTGGGTGAGTAAATACCCTTACCTCTTACCCTTTTTACTGTGCTTTCTGTATATGATCTTTGTAAAACTTTAGACAACTTCACTAGAAAATGTAATATTTTAATACATTCCATGACTGGGAAATTGCAATTATTTCAATTTTAATATAGGATAATTGAATATCCTTTAATTTTCACTTAAATGTTGCTGTGTTCTATCTCTAACATATTTTTATTCAAGACTTTCAAAATTTGCCAGACATGATTCAAATACATTTAGTCATGCTCTTCCACTGTTCATCTAGTTTCATTACTTTACTAAGTGGTTATTGCAAAATAGCTTTTCTTTCCAGAAGAAGCAATCTGTGAATTTTTTCATTGTCCTTATTAAATGGGAAAGAAGAACTTTCTCAAAACTGTTCCTGTATATAAGATAACTTCTCTTGCTGTTTGCATAGAAAGAAATATGGCTCCATGAAACTGGGACTGTAGCAGGAATCTTCCTACAAAGCAGGGAAAGAAAAGAATGGGTTTATTTGTAAGAAGTGTAGTATTTAAACTCTAATGCATCTAACAGAACACTAATCTTCTCTAAATTACTGCCAAAGAGGTTTATCCAGCACCATTGGGTGAAGTTATTGATGCTTACCACGATCATTACCTTTTTCTTTATTATCTTAGATAGCATTGTGAGATGTGTGTTAGTTGGCTTCCTTATTTATTGAGTTTTCACCTTGCAAAAAAACGGGTAATGTCTGCATGCTTGCTCTGACTGAATCCATTTATAAGTATTTTTATGCTCCAGGTGATGAAGAGATGAAGACTGCTAAAATATAGTTTCTCTAGTAAATCTAGAAAACCCTAACAGAAGAGAATGTACTACTCTTCAATCTGCTGTTGTCGTCAGGCTTACCTTGTTGACTGAAACTGCTCAGACCTGCATTATTTTGTATCTCTATTCTAACATCACTTGTATTACAGAGGAATGCCAGATCACTAGCAGGTTTTTTATATTACCTACACGACGAAAGATTGCTGGACTCTTTAGTACTTACATTCTTGGTCACAATAGCATGTTAACTGCAAACAACTGCATAATATATTAAATGCATAAGGTAAAACATGATAGACACAAGCCTAATCTACAACTGTTCAAAGTTCATCAGTGTTGTATTGTGTGAGCTGTGAAATTTTAAGCTCGGTTTCTGCTGGTTTATCTGTATCTCCCAGTTATGACTCTTAGGATGTTATACCTTTTGCTTTTAAGTGGCACGTCCAGAATTACATGGAAGGTATAGCAAAAAAAAAGACTAATACTTCTGTATTTTACCATCTTGGACCACACCAAAGCTTCATTGCACTTCAGAAAAGTTTTATAGAAATTATCATTCTTTACTTACTTGTCCTTAAAACATAGTTTGCAGCTTAATCACTTAGTGACTAACTTCATTTGGGAAATCTATTGTGTTTTAGGGTGACTGTGGAGAGACTTGTGTGGCACAGTGCTCCCCCCTGTCCTGCTCTGGCCTTCAGCTGATAGAGAGCTTTATTTGTTGTTGTCTTCTGTTCATCTTGAAAATACTCTGTTGAAGCTGCTGCATTGTTAATGAAAACACGCTGCGTAGTGCCCAAGATACTCTCCTTTCAAGAAGGAAATTAAATTTTAAAAGCTTAATTAAGATAATGCTGAAGATCCGGTTTAGCTGCAAACAAATGGTATCAGCGTTAAGGGAGTGAATGCTTCTATGCCAAAGAGATTCCAGGACAGACATCTTTGAGCTGATCTTGTACTGTTTTATTTGTAAGCAATTGTGTGGCTTTCTTATTTATTGCTCATCACTAGTGAGGTAGCAGATAATTTAATTTGTGATATCACTGACAGAGAGGCTTCCTCATTATCATCAAGTTAATTTGTGCTATTAAATCTGTCTGTTACCTTCCCACTCATATTATGAACTGTTGTAGGATGTGTCCTATTGCAAAGCAGCACATTCCATGAACACTTGCTAATAGGGAACTGCAGTGCAGCTTGTGATTAAAGCATTTATATTTCAGAGTGAGGACCTGGTATGAATTAAGAAAATGATGAGTGAGCTTCATTTATGGGGATCTTGATTAGTATCCACAGTTCCACTGAGGACTTCTGATGGGATTTAGTCTGGTATGTAGGTACTGATGTGTATTAGTGGTTTGTTTCCTAAGTGAATGATGCCTAGTGTCATATCAGTATACATTTTGTTTTAGACTCATATAAAGAAATTCAAGCCTTAGTCCAAGAAGTCAGTTAAGCGTCATGACAGTGTCACTGCTGCTTCACCTGTTGATTACAGGACTGGGCTTGTCTGACAGCTACCTGATAAATTTCTTGTATTGTGAAGGACCTAAGAACCCAATCTTCTTTGAGTCATTAAAATAACATGAGAAGTATGCAGATTATTTCTTTTTGAGATCATGTTCAAATACAAACTATTTTTTTTAATTGTTAAAGTATTTTGGCTTTCAATAAAAAGTATTACTTACTCTGTATAGGGCACCTGTACTTGTAAGTAGTGACAGAATTAAGTTTGGACAGTTGATACCACTTACCAAGATCCAAAAATAAAATTAGGATGGACATCCTCATATTGAAGGATGTAAATTTTGTGTTAACTGAAGTTCAGGATACGTAAACTGCCAGGATAGAATAGGATTCATAATTATGATTCCTTGTTCTATCCAGAAGAAAAACTTCAGTAGAATGAAGAGTGTCAAATATGATTTATATAGAACAGAAACAAACACAAGTGGGTTGGGAAAGGAGGACAGCAAGGAAAAGTGAGAACAATGGGCACTTTCTCCTTTCATCCCTGCAATCTATTACTGAATTGAAGTACAGAAATGTTTAGAGCTCCATTCTCTGCTTGCCAAAGTTTGTAGTCCTTGTGTTTAAGTCTCTTACCATCTGATCCCTATTACAATGTACTCTTTAAGAGGAGTTAGTCATAAATCACCTCCCTGAAATAGAAGTAGTAGTGGGTGGGGACAGTTGAGCCTGTCATAGCAAGCAAGGAAAAACTTGTGTTTAAAATATGAAAGATGCAAGCCATTTATGTGGCACTTTTGAGGTCTATCGATCAAAAGACTTGTCTCCGGAAGCAGACGTAGAACTGGGAAGCTGAGTGGGAGAGCCTTCAAAAGACTCTTGAGCACATTATTACAAATCTCACCTGTGCTTGTGTCAGTTAGATTGTGAGGCTTCTTCAGGGAATATGTCAGAGTGACATTCAGCGACAACACCTGGAAATATCCCACATTGTTGATGGTAGGCAATTCTCATGGGCTGCCTTCTTTCCCTGCCTGCTCTCAGCCAAACAATACAGGAATCCTCTCTGGCAGTGGTCACAAATAGGAGTCTAAATCTTCTTATAATGAAAAATGTTCCATGTCAATGTGTCTTAACCAGATAAACAGTATCAAACAGAATTAACTTTACACATGAGGGAATGCTGCAGCCTCTTGTAGGAAATGGAAATCAATGCAGACTCTTGGGTTTCTACTCAAGAGAGGCCTCATGTTCACTAAGCACAATTCTGCTCTGTTGCAAGCCAAGGTTGCAGACCCTATTAAGCCTTAAGTCTCTAGTGAAATGAGATTTCCCCAAAAAAGAAACATTCTCCCTTGCTTTCTTTTTTTTTTTTTTAATTCAGGCTAAATTTAAAGTCAGAATTTATTTCTCTGTCTCTCAATCACTCTTCTGGGGTCAAAACAGCCTCTCAGTTGTAAATTCTTAGCTCTAACAGATTATAGCAGACTTGTTTCTTGATTAAAATATTTCAAAATTTGGCCCTTTAGGGGCACATAGATCAACATGAAAAAATTCAATGCTAGTGCATTGGAAAAATAGTGAAAAAAGAAACAAACAAAACCAGTTAGATACAAGTCACAGTTCGTGACTGTCTGAGGCTGTGTTGATAGCTGTCAGTAGACATATGAAGAAAGCAATTTGCATGTACCAGCAATGAATCAAGCAGAAAGCTTTATTTACATGTGCACATGGATGCACGCATGTGCCTAAGGTGAGAATTCTGTTTTGGACCTTTTGAGCCCTCTTCTTCTACTCTACCGTCCCCTGGACTCCTTCCAGTAGCTGCTGTAGAGATGTGCACCCTGTTCCTGGACAGCTGCTCAAGACAGCTGAACATGGTGGGTCCCACACAGACACTCTTTCAGAAACTACTCTTGTTCTTCCTTTGTCCTGGAGATGATTTCAGTTAGAGTCACCTTGCCTTCTTGTTCTTGACCATGGGGTTTAAAGCATAAAAGCAGTCAGATTTTTGCTGACATAATCTTTGTGAGTGATGGGTCTCTGCATTCTCTCTGTAGGAAAATCTCTTGTGGTACTTGGTAATAATATTTTTTATAGTTGTGAAATACCATACTCTCTTGAACTTGTGTTTATGAATTACTATTGGTCATTTGCTTTGTTTGCAAGTTTTGGAGGGTAGCTAAGAATTTCTTATGGAAGTTAGACTGGCAAAAGGCTCTGTGGGCTCCTTCACTTTATGTTAATTAACTGGGGGCTATGGGCAGGGTTAAAGCAAGTAAGCTTGGCTGTGATTTATTTCTAGCTTTTGACTGGTATGCAATCAAGCTGAGGGTGAAAGGGAGTTGAAAGTGACCACTTCCCACAAGTAAGCACAAGTTCTTTGCCCTATTTAGTGTCCTGGATTAAAAGGAAACATGAAGTTAACACACACAGAGCCTTCAGGACATACATACGCCCCTTTGCAGGAAGGTGAAAGAAAGATTTAAATGGTATAGAGCTGATAGTGGTCAACCTAGACAGTTTGTTCATTAGTAGTTGTTAAACATCAATCAAAGAAGGCAGGGTTTTAGTTGTCTATCTCAAAAAATTAGTTGTGTTTTTCATGTTGAAGTGTATCCATTTCTCTAATACTCTTCAATCCACTGTTCTCCAGTTTATACATTATTCGATTATTTATAGGCTTTCCAATTTGTTTTTTAAAGTCAGTGATTCTCATTCACGAAAGCTCAGTTATGAATATTCATTTAGAGGAAGCATGTGGCAACTTTCCTGTCCTCTCTTCAAATGACTTACAACTAAAAGCAGAATGTGAACCACGTATCTGAGTGTACTATTTCTCATTTGCAGTTTGAGGATACCATATTAAATCTTCACAAAGACTTGTGGTAGGAAAGCTCTTCCACTGGAGTACTTGGGAAATGCAAACAGAAAGGAATACAAGCAAAACAAATGGATATTCACATAACACTTCTAGTGTGTTCTGCAGCCTGTCTGCAGAGATGAAGGCAACTAAAGTGATGCCTGACAGCAGATCAGGTTTTTTTATGTTTAGGCACTCTTGCAAATCTTGTGGGTGGATTTTTCCACTTTTGCTAATTCCGACTAAGGATTCTCTTGAAGAGGAGGACTCCCAGGCAGAAGAGATTTTTCTATATATCTTTTCTCCTGGAGCTCCTAGTACAAGTAATGCCAAAGGAAATGGCAGCTGATACAATTTACAGTACCCCAATGCACTTTCATGTTGGCCTGGAATTGAAGGAGAGGATACAGGGACTTTTAATTTGGCTTTCTGACAGGCTTGTTCAGCTATGTGTACTATAATGATGCAGAAACTTCACTTGGTTTTCAGTGTACTTTGAAACATATTCAAAATTACATCCTCCAAAACCCATAGTACTATTTGGAAATCTAGGTATATTCTGGGAAGAATACTGAAAGGAAGCAAGTGAGAAGCCCCAGTATTTCTTTTTCTTCAAATCAGGAAATATATATTTTCCAAACATTGCATACAGAGATTAATAAGCCAATTATAGTGTTAAATCACAGGAGCATGCATCAGATTTACCTTCTTGACAGTGAAAAAGCCTTCAATTTGTGTGGAAGTGTTAACAAAATCTTGTAGGTAAAAACGTTTAATTCATATGCAGGTAATAAACATTAAATAGTAAAAACTTTAATGTAAACTTTCCATTAATTTCTAAAGGGAGACTGTAATAGTCTGTGTATGACCAGTCATGGAGAGCTAGCTTCAAAATGTTAGATGGAAAGGTGCAGTGGGAATTATACTTGCAGCTACATAAGCTGCTGCCTGGATATGAGAAAGTTTGTAGGAACATTTAGATCTGGGGGATTACCAGTTATACCACTACAATTACCACTGTTTTATAGAAACCAAAATATTGTATAAAAGGTGTTTTCCATGTACATTTATAGTTGGCCAATGAAAAAAAGCCATGTTGTTTTACTGATATGTGATGAATGTCAGCTGCAATGTCTGGAAATGGGTTCAGCCTTTATCCCTTTCCTGAGTTTAAGATCAAATATGAAATAACTGTTGATGCTTGCTGAAAGTATAAGCAATGCCTGCTTGCTCCTTGAGCTTGGCTTTATCTATAGCTCTGCAAGTGTCCCCTTCCATCAGGCAGAAACATCACTGCGGAGGGATCAAAGATGTACTTTTAATTCCTGCTGTCAAGTGAAAATAAATTACCTTGATTTTTAATTTTTTTTTAAAGGCAATTCCACTCACCCACCAGTGAGTGAGAGGAGAAATGGCATGTTATTTTCATTTTCATTTGCATATTGGTTTTTATAATTTTAAAATCCACAGTCAGAGACCCTGTGAGCCAAGAGCTTGCATTGCTTTTGTAGTGTTTATCCATTGCTTTCTCCTTGTGGCTTTTTTTTTTTTAAAGATAATTTTTAGGCAAAAATAAACCCATATATAAACCTTTAATGACCTTTTGTAGAGCCTTAGTAAGCTCAGGCTTTACAGAAATTCTGAAAGAAGCTAGCTAGCTCTACCTAAATGAAAAGAAAGTAAAACAAGCCTGGAAATACAGTGATTATGAAGATGATGATGATTGATAAATAACATAGTAAACTTAGCTGGGTAGCTTGAGATGCCTTGGCAGAACTGTCTTACTGACACCACTCAAGAAAAGCACATATTTAATTTGAGATCTGTTGCCAAGAGTTTCAATGACAGCTTATAAAGCACAAGGAAAATAATGTTTGTGCCCTTTCATGAGGACCACAGTCCTGTGGAGTACCTAATCCAAGCCTGGCTGGGAGTGTGCAAAGTAGATTCATAAAGGAATTTTGACTTTTCAGCAGTCTATTTTTAGGAATTAATAGAAGAGTTCAGAGCCTGTAGATCTCTGAGCAAGGAGACTGAAGGGCTGGGAAAAGAAGCAGGTAAGGCAGTATGGAAAGCCTGTTTAGCCAGTAGGATGTGGAGAGAAGATGAAGAAAAGGCAGGATCATTCAAGGGACTTTAGGAATGCCTTGTGAGTTCACTTTCCTGGAGCCAAGTCATTCTTGTCAAGACAAAAAAGTTAGTAAGCAGGAGACCCCAATAAGACTTCAGGAGATCCTCCATTTTGTCTGAGAGCTTCATTCTGGAGAATCTTAAACCAAACCAGCTTTACTCTGTACCCTGAACTTTCAGAGAAAATACAGTAGGATTGCTAGGCATTCCCATACATGACTATTGAGTCCAAATCACAGAGGTTTAAAATAAGTATGCATTTAGCTGAAGGATATTCTAGTCGCAATGTGGTCTGTGCTAGCTAGCAGTGACATGAGAATCCAGGGAAGCTCTGCTGTGAAATAAGGAGAGACAGAACACCTTCTAGAGCTGTATTTTTCATGTATTTCTTCTCATACAGTATTAGAATAAAATTACACTTTCCCTGCTTCTTGTCTGACAATTAAGAGAAGCTGTTCTGCTCTGTAACACTCAACTACTGCCTAGAAAACTCCGCTGGCTACAGGAGTGCACCATTATTCATGTAGAAGTAGACCACCAGTGTTAAGGGGTTTTGAAGATCCTAATGCTGGGAATAAAAATGACAGCTGATAGCCTGTAAGTGAAAAGAATGTGGCATTATCCCCCAAGATATAAGCTACATTAATGCATTGGTTTACTATTTATGATGAATCTGTCATGTGCATTTGAGAAATTACAAATCAGGATCTATAATAATCTTACAGAATATTTTGCAACCTGTGGCTGCTAAATGATAACCTTGGGTTCTTTACTGAGTCAGCTTTGCTTGCACACCCCATCCCATCCTCTGACTCAACAGTTCTTGCTTAGTAACAAGGAGATGTTTGTCTCTTAAAATTCCCTCTTTTGAAATACAGTGTACTCTCTGATTCATCTAATCAAAACAAGACACATGGATTTTTTTTGGTGGTTTGTTTTTTGGTTTTTTTTTGTCCTTTGCCTCATTTAAGCATTCCTTGTCAAACACCAGATCCAAGCCTAAGTGACTGCTGGCCTGGGAGCCCTGTTTCTTTTATGCATTCTGCCAAACTCTGGCATACAGCCCAGAAGGAGCTTAAAGCAAACTTATTTCATTTCCACTGAGGTCTACTAGGTGTGGGAATTCCCCTGAGGTAGTGAAGAAGTAATTTTCTCATCAGCTGTCAATGGTCCCAATCCACGTGGCACAGATAATTTAAGCATTGCAAAAGGGTAGCTTTAATTTAACAGCAGCTCAGGCTGGGTCCATGACCTTGAACAAGAACATGTGTTTTCTCCCTTGTTTGTGGAACTCTGTTGTGCTTTATTGACCTACTGTTTATCTTATATTGTCTAATGAAAATGGTCATTTTCATAGGAGATACATGAGGTATGCTGTGAATCCTTGCAATAAAGTTGTTGGAGGCCAGTTTGATGTGTGTAGAACAACTCCATCATTGCACAGAGTTTGGCTGAGGGAAGAATATCTGATAGCAATTTGTGTTATCGCCTAATAGAAAACCAAAATTATATTTCTATTTTTGTCTTGTCTTCAGCTTTGCCTGTGAAATGACAAATCCAGACATTAGAGACTGCTGAGTTAAGAGCTTTTACAGAAAACGATGTGTGTCTTGCATTAGTAGGTGACATCCTTGGGATAATATATAGAATCCTGTCATAAATGTGTGCTGTACTTTGCCTCTGGCCAGGGTTAGTTGCAGTATTGAGTTCAGTAACTGAAGAAATGAACAGGGAAAGGGAATCCAAAACCACCCGAGTTGGTTAGGCCTAGCTTGTTCCTTGGGAAGGGAGGGGTAAGAATATGGTTTTAATGTGATTTTTTTGTTTGTTTTGAAATCTTTTAAAATATTTTGTAGGTGACACGTAGGAAGAAAAGAATTTGAACAAGGATTTTAAGCATTGTTCAGAAAACAGTGAAAACATGAATATGATGTGATAATTTGGGATTGGGAGAATAATAGTGAACTTCAGTGACAATTGCAACAAAAGAATAATGGGGGAACACTGAGAAAAATGCACTTATTGAGAGCTGAAGAGCAGCACATTCTTACTGAAACCATTTAAGTGTAAGATCAGGTAGGACTAGACATGTGGAAGGAATATTTTATAGCTGGATTAAATCCTGTCTTATTTTAAGCAAAGGAATGGTTGGATAAATAACACTTCCACAGAAAACACTGAGAGCAGCACAGTGGTTTTATTCAATGTCTTTTCATTCTAGGTCCTGAAAATATTCTTTATTATATTCTTTTTTCTTCCATGTTTGGTTTGTTATAGCTAGAGTTTTTTGCTTTACAAGAGAAAACAAACTCTTTTAAGGACATTCTAAAATGTTACTTCCTACAAGAGAAAGTGTACACAGAATAGACAACAATGTGGAAAGGATTTTATTGGAATTTAGTTCTCCTGCCCTTAGCAACACAGCAATCTCAGACTTGAAAAAGCCTTCCTGCCTCACAGCACTGCCATGTATCTTCCCTCTGTGAGGTCATAAATGTTGACTTACATATATTTGTATTCTGGCAAGTGTGTATTATCAAAATCAAGTGTTTTATTGGTTCTGCTCTAATTGACATAACACGGGTAGTTTATTGAGGGCTGAGAAGGAAGAGAAGAAATCAAACTAGTTTTAAGACACAGTTTGATATCTAGTAAGTGTCACCAGAATTACATGTGAGAGAAGGAGATCAAACACCCAAAGTCTGTTCTGGTCAGATGGTTGTAGTACCTGGACTTGATTTGTAACAGCATGGACTCACTCCAGAAACGCCCTTTTGCTGGAAAATTTAAGCATCCTTGCTTCAAGTCAAGCTAGGATTTCAGGTCCAATAAACCTCAAATGTAACTGATGTTCAGAATGTTAACTTTTTAATTGTCAAATCCAATTTTTTTTTAAATATGTATTTTTTAATTAAAAGCTTCAAGAACCCAAATGTTCTTTTCCTTACCTAATTCCTACCAAAATGCGGTGCATTGAAGTCATCAAAACAAATTTGTTATTTTTAGGTTGTTGAGTCAGTGTCACCAAATCAGGATTTAACACTTTAAGACCCTTTTTCCCTTTCTAGACTCAGTTTGCTGATTTTTCTTTATAAACAACTCAATTTCTGCAGAAGTGAGCAACTCACTTTCTGTACAGGACCATCCAAGAAAGAAAAATAACCACACAGAAACAAAGTTTTACATTCATTTCAGGACTTTCATTTGTGCTTTCTCAGAATTTTAAATTGTGCTTCTCTCGATTCAGAAACATTCTGTGTGAACTTTCATTTTCCAAAAACGTCTCTTGTCTGCCTCAATAATTTACCCCCTAATCATTTTGGACAGGAGTATATTTTTCTGAACTATGTCATATACCATATAGTTGAAAAGTAGTCACACTGATTATTTTATTGTTTAAATGTCAAGATTTTTCTTTAAAAAAAAAAAAAACAAAAAAAAAATCCAAAACCAAACTGAATGTGAAAATAACCATTTGTTTAACTTTCCTAAAATTAAATTAGAAGTAACTAAGTTTACAGTTCTTGGAACTCATGAGATGACTTTGAGTGAATATGGATAACAGGGTTGAAGGTATGCATGTGTGTTGATGGCTAGTAGTTCTCAATAAACAGTCCACATTTAATTTGTTCCCTAAAATTGTGATGATGAATCCCTCTCTTGTGGTAGCTCACAGCCAAGACTAGCAGTTGCTGGCATGTGCAATGCTGCTGGTCACGCTTAGGGAGCCAGGAGAGAACAAGTCTGAGCTGTTGGCATTGAGCTTCAGTTAAATTTGGACAGACAGCACCTTGCACAGCATTGTTCTCTCTTGCCAACTGAGTATTAGTGCTGCTATTGTACAAATAATGATATTGAGAGGTTTTATTTATTGACAGAGTTAAGAAAGTAGTCTGTTGTCTCAAATCTGATTTTTATGTCTCTGCTGGTTTAACCCTGGCTGCAGGCCAGATGCCCACCAAAGCAACTCCGTCACTCCCCTCCTCAGCTGGAAAGAGGAGAAAATACATCATGAGGGGCTTAGGGTTTGAAATAAACCAGGGAGAGATCATTCAGCAAATAATGTCACAGGCAAATAGACTCAACATGAAATAATCTAATTTATTAGCAAATCAAAATATACTAGGATAATGAGAAAGAAAATGAAATTTTAAAACACTTTCCCCCACCGCTCACTTCTTCCCAGTCTCAACTTTATTCCTGACTTCTCTACTTCCTCCCCACAAGCAGCAGAGGGGGATGGGGAATAGGGATTGCAGTCAGTTCATCACACATTGTCTCTGCTGGTTCTTCCTCCTCAGGGGGAGGGCTGCTCACACTCTTCCCCTGCTCCAGCATGGGATCCCTCCCATCGGAGACAGTTCTCCATGAACTTCTCCAGTGTGAGTCCTCTCCCATGGGGCTACAGTTCTTCGCAAATTGCCCCAGCATGTCTTCCATGGGGTGCAGGCCTTCAAAACCAGACTGCCCCAGCAAAGTCCCTTACAGTATCATGAGTCCCACCAGATAACCTGCTCCAGCATGGACTCCTCTCTCCACAGGCTGCAGGTCCTGCCAGGAGCCTGCTCCGCTGGAGACTTCCCATGGGATCACAACCTCTTGCAGGTGCCACACCTGCTCTAGTGTGGGGTCTCTCCAAGGACTGCAGGGGAATCTCAGCTCCCCAGCATCCTTCATGGGCTTCAGGGGGACAGCCTGCTTCACCATGGTCTTTTCCATGTGCTGCAGGAGAATCTCTGCTCTGGTGCCTGGAGCACCTCCTCCCGCTCCTTCTTCATTGGCCTTGGCATCTGCACAGTTTCTTACATC
The DNA here is from genome assembly GCA_013400835.1 of Zapornia atra. Lineage (NCBI taxonomy): Eukaryota > Metazoa > Chordata > Aves > Gruiformes > Rallidae > Zapornia > Zapornia atra. The sequence continues at coordinate 84,965 of VZTU01033358.1, forward strand.
TCACTCCCTCCTCTGGCAGCAAAAAGCTGCAGCTTGCAGGTTTTTTTCCTTCTTAACTATGTTATTGCAGAGGCACTACCACTGTCACTGGTAGTGCCTCGGTTAACAGCAGGTCCAGCCTTGAGCTGGATAGTATTGGCTCTTTCAGACTTGGGGCAAACTTCTAGCAGCTTCTTGCAGAAGCCACCCTTGCAGCCCTACCCACCCCCACCCCCTACCAAAATCTTGCAATGCAAACCTAAATCTGTGTCCCAAATGCAAGTTTGAGTCCCACATTTTCCATGATACAGCTGAACTCAAATATGGGTAAGAGAGGGAATAGGGACACAAACTAAACCGGCTAGGGTATTTCGAGGGAAGTTTTAAATACTGACTAGTGTGTTTTGGATTGATTAAAGACTAGTACAAGAAAATCAGCCCACAGCTTTCCTATATGACAGAATAATTCGCTTTGATATTTTAAAGCAATTTATTTGTAAAATATTTGCATGTTAAAGGCTATTGTTCTCTTTAAACTAAGTTTGCATTAAGCTTTTAACTAAGTTTCAGGAATGATGTATTGAGTGAGCTAAGCTTCCGTAAGTTCCAGTATTCTGCTTCATGAATAAAACTGTCAGAGTAAAGCAACCAATAACTCTCTGTCTTGGCATTATGTTCAGTATAACAAATAAATCTTTATAATCTCAACAGACCTGACAACTTCATTAACAGTTACGCCTGCAGCAGGGAATGAAAGAAAATCAATCCATGGAGTCTGATATTTTAGGGTTTACAGCAGAGTGGGGTTAGTGGATTGCTGATGAACATCCTGTGTTTTAACTCAACCTTCTGCTTACAGAGGGGAACAAAAATTGAAAGCAGAGAATACTTCCAGGTAGGAAAGAGAGTATGAAACAAGGGGAAGGGTGCATATTATATGATAATGGAAGCCAAAGCAGTATATAGAGGTCCTTTTCCACCAGGCAGATTTCCAGCCACTCTTCCCCAACCCTGCAGTGTTGTATGGGGTTATTGTGACCCAAGTGCAGGATTCAGCACTGAGCCATGTTGAACCACTTAAGCTGGCCTTGCTCCATCAATCCAGCCTGTCCAGATCCCTCTGCAGAGCCTTCCTACCCTCCAGCAGATGAACACTCTTGCACAACTTGATCTCATCTGCAAACTTACTGAGGGAGCACTTGATCCCCTCCTCCAGATCATTGATAAAGACATTAAACAGAACTGGACCCAGTACTGCGCCCTGGGGAACACCGCTTGTGACTGACTGCCAACTGGATGTAACTATTCACCACAACTCTTTGGACCTGGCCATGCAGCCAGTTTTTTTACCCAAGGAGTACTCCTTTATGAGCCATGAGTAGCCAGTTTCTACAGTAGAATGCTGTGGGAAATGGTGTCAAAGACTTTACTAAACTCCAGGTAGAGAACATCCACAGCCTTTCCCTCATCCACTAAGGGGATCACCTTGTTACAGGAGATTGGCTTAGTTAAGCAGGATATGCCTTTCAGAAACCCAGGCTGAGCCTAATCACCTGGTTTTCCTATACATGTAGCTTGATGGCACTCAAGATGATCTGCTCCATGATCTTCCCCAGGACCAAGATCTTTAGAAACAAACCTGAAAATATTTTCTACATCTTATAACTCCTTTGGAGCAATATACTCTTTCTCATGAAAATGCACTTTCACTTTAAGTCTCATTTGCGCTATACTTGTATGATGGCAGCTAATTTTTACTTTACTTTACTTTTCTATTTTATATATGTTGAATTAAGACCATGGGTAGAATAATTGAACAAGACCTGCGAGTTACATTGTAACTCACTGTAATTCTGTGATTCTGTGATTCTGTGATTGTACTTTTGATATTCCCTTGAAAATCCCCAATTTTTTCAATGTTTTGAAAATGTAATTATTTACGATATCAGCCAGTCTGCCTGTTCACCAGCAGTATGAATCAACAGAGAGAAGGTGATCATCTCTAGAGGTTTCACTCAAAGTGTTTTCTGTTTAAGCATAATACTGAAAGCAGCATTTGCATCCTAGATTCCCACACATCTCATGAAGAGAGATGTGTGGGAATCTGAAAAAGCCTCTTCACCAGCTCAGGATCTGATTTTTGTTGCTCCAATTCAATTTTTTAAATTTGTTTTTTTCCTAAAGCTTGTCTTAACATGTTCAGTAGAAGCAGATTTGTAATTGACCTCAAATGAAACATAGGCTGGTATTAAGTATATAAGATTCTGATTTGATTTATTGAAAAGTCAATGAATATGTTTGGCTAACAGAAAATACCATCAGCACAATAGATAATAAGAAAGAATTTTGTAAATTCTAAATTTATTTCCACTTAGGGAATCCAATATGTATGCCTGGGGCTACAAAATCAGAAATAATCTTTGGGGATGGGAGCTAATCTGAAGCTTAGCAATTATGTAAAAGATGAATCTATTGGCTATCTACTTAACTGAAAATTATGCATGTAAATGAATAATTCCATTATTTTAATTCCTCTAAACTATAAGGAATGGTTAGTTATGTCATCAGAATTGTCTAAATTGGATATAAATTAATTGCCTTAAATGTCACTTGGTTTCCTGTTATGTGGTATGCAATTTACATAGCAAAGGATGTCTTTTTTAGCCTTCTGAATATCCAGGCAGATTAAAGCTGAGGAAATACCACAGACCCTTCAAATTTTGCATGAGTTCTAAGCACTTTCTCTCTTACCTGGGCTTACAGACTGGCTTTATTTTTGTTTTATTATTAAAATTTATTTTGGGGAAGTTCTTGCAGGCCTGCAAGATGATGTTATATTTTGATGCAGGGTCATTGTACATGTTTATACTTAATGATATTTTCCAATTCAAAAAGCTTATAGTAAAAAGGTCAGGGCATGGGAGATGAGCAAATTAATAAGTAGAGCAGGATGGCAGATAGGGAAATGCAGTGAAAGCAAGTGTTCAATTCATATGCAGTGAGTAATAGTGGTAATTTTTCCCCATCTGCCTGTCATTGTTTTATTACAAACTCACCTTTTTTTTTCTGATAACATATTGGAGCATGGCTTTGCTCTAGAGACAGATGCATCTATTTAGGCAATTTTCTGGAGATATTGTACTATAATGCTAAAGACTGATGCAGCCAGTTAGGCAATTTGCTGCAGTAAGAGCTCACACTGTAATACTAATTTCTCTATACATACAGCTCTTGAAGGATCGCTTTAAGCAAAGGATGTCTGTCATATCAGTTGTCTGAACGTCCAAGACAGATTTCACCATGAACTGAAGTGCGCTTAAGGATGATGTGAGGGCAGAAGATATGAGGGAACCACTTTTTCTTTCTCTGTTATAGGTCCAGTGATCATATTCCGAGTCCAGATTTCCCCTATTCTCTTGGGACACAAGAAGAGTTAAAGTTGTTCCTCCAGGAAAAGACCTTGGAAGATAAAGCATGCTCTTGGAGGACTTTCTACCTCTAATAAAAGCAGAGAAGCAGTGTGAGAAACTAAGATGACTTATTGACTGCATCAGGTAATCAGTTCTATATTTTTCAATTATAAATTGATAGTGTAATCAGGCTTAAACTCTTGTAGGACAGATCTTCTGAAGCTGCTTTCTATACTTCTGACAGGAAGTTTTCTAGTTTGACTAGTTCTCTAGTCAGTTTTCTAGTATGACTAGTTAATAACAGGTAATTGATCCAAAACATTCTTTACTAGATGTTTTGGGTTTGTGTAGCAAGGTTTTGGTAGTGTGGGTGCTACAGGGGTGGCTTCTGTGAGAAGCTGCTGGAAGCTTCCCCTAGGTCTGCCAGAGCCAGTACCAGCTGGCTTCAAGACAAATGCTGTTGGCCAATGCCGAGACAATCAGTGATGGTGGTAAAACATCTGTGGTAATATAACTAAGAGAAAGAGTGGCAGTTTTTGCAGCCAGAAGCAGGAGTGAGAAGATATAAGAAACTTTGCAGACACCAAAGTACATAAAGTAGGAGAGGGAGGAGGTGTCCAGGTGCCAAAGGAGACATTCCCATGCAGTCTGTGGTGAAGACCATGGTGAAGCAGGCTGTCCTGCTGCAGCCCATGGAGGACATGCTGTGGCAGATGTGGGAAGCCTCTGCTGGAGCAAGCTCCTGGCAGGACCTGGTTTGTTCCTGAAGGTCTGTACCCTGTGAGAGGGACTCATGCTGGGCAGTTTTTGAAGAACTGCAGTCCATGAGATAAGACTCATGTTGACTTCATGGAGAACTGCCTCTCATGGGAGGGATCCCACACTGGAGCAGGGGAAGAGTGTGAGGAGTCCTTCTCCTGAGGAGGAAGGAGAAGCAGAGACAATGTGTGATGAACTGACACAATCCCCATTCCTTGTACACCTGTGCTGCATGTGGGGAGGAGGTAGAAAAATTGAGAATAAGGTTAAGCCCAAGAAGGAGAGGAGTGAGGGGAAGTTGTTTTGAGATTTGTTTTTATTTCTCAATACTCTGCTCTGTTTTGCAATTAGATGGCTTTTTTTTTTTTTTGTTCAGTCTGTTTTGCCCATGACAGTAATTGATGGGTGATCTCTCCCTGTCCTTATCTCAACCCATAAGCTTTTTGCTATATTTTTTTCTCCCCTGTCCAGCTGAGGACAGCAGTGATAGAGTGGCTTTGATGGGCATCTGGCCTCTGTCCTGGGTCAACCCACCACACTGGTGTCGAGCATTCTGAGTTGCTTGCTTATTAATTATCCACTTGAAGAATATGATGTGAAGCATTTTTCTTCTGTAGAACAGTTCAGATAACTGTGTCTATAGAGACACAAGTTAATGGTTGCTAATCAACTGTGAATTATCAGTGCGAAGTTACTGCTGATAATGATTATTTGTTTAATTGTTGCTTCATTGTACAAGTAACAGATAAATATGCATTCTGGAAGATTTGGTTCTTTGAGCAATACAACTTTTGAAGTCCACTATTTTTCCTGACATGTATGCTTTTTTTTTGGTTGGATTCTCTATCATCTAACGATGCAGGGTCTACTCCGACCCTTTTCTTCAGTGGCATCTGTCCTGTACCTGGGCACTGCTTTTCGTGAAAGTTAATTCTCCAAAATAACTGTCTCAATTAAGTTTAGTTAAAATCAACAAGTAAGCTTCTAAGTTATTGAGGGGAAACAGAGAGACTGAGGAGGAAAATATCTTCCATATCTGTGTCTTCCAAAATACATGGAAAATAGCCCTCTGATAGCAATCCCACTGTATACACTGAAGAATATCAAATATAAGTAATTTCTCAACACAGGAAGGCTTGTGATAAATCCTGAAAAGCACTCCAGATACCTGCCCCTGTTCTTGTTTATGATCTCATTTTCTTTAATGGAAAATAAGATTAATGAGATGTCTGCTCATCTAGGCTAAAGGTTCAGCATTGCAGATGGCCGTATAAAAAAAGCAATACTATCTGCTCGTATAGTCAAGTTGAAATCCTTAGAATGACATGGCAGAAACAGGGGTAGTAAACATTCTGGCCAGCAATAGCTGTGGGCTCGTTTGCTCTATGGTTTTATAGTACTCATTCAGCTCTGATTTTCACCGGTGGAAGAGAAGAACAGCACTGTCAGGTCACTAGTGATCCCACTGCCTTGTCATTATTTTTGCTGCCCATGTGGCTCCACTCCTCTGAATGCACTGTCTGTGATCCCATTTGAATGCACAGTGATAAAAGAGGTGTCCAACATCAGCTGAATGATAAAATATCCACTCAGCGTCATGGGAGTAAGTATGTACTTCCTTATTCTCCATCACATAATCCTGCTCTGTTAAGGCAGCAGAAACATTAACACTGACTTCATTTGCAGTAGGACTTGTTTAGTTAAATGCAGCAAAGTGCAGCACGGCAGACTTTGAGCACAAGCTAAATGGTTAGCTGCCCAGGACAAGCTGCCAGGAGCTATGTTTGAGTCAAACAAGCTGGTAGCATGTGTGCCAGCTGCTGTAATTCCAGTCGACTGTAAGGTGTGATGGATACTTCAGCGAAGGTGGCTGGGTCTACCAATGGTACTATCCCCTCTGCTGTCCCACACTCACAGCAAGATGACAGGGATAGGAAGCTAGGGTCCTCAGAGCTAGCTCCAGCTACTGCACCTCCCCCTTTTTCCTTTCCATTCCCCTCCTATGCCTGGAATGACTGTCCTTTCACACTTGGAGCATCTAACTCGTGCTTTTGTCTGTCTCACTGAGGAGGCCTGAGCCAGTTTTGATGCACAGAGAAAATGCTGTTCCAACACCTCTTCTCTCTCCCTGTCTTAACTGCTGCAATCCTTTTAGTTTAACACATCCTTCCATGTATACATGACACTTAGGAAATTATTCCGTTCTTCACCACCTATAAACTTAGCTGAAATTTCTTCAGTCTGTTCCCATATAAATGAGAACAAGATGTGTGTATCCTAGGAAATAACAATCTATTGTCATTTACTTTTTATACGGCTACTTTCATCTGAGGATATTAATTCACCTTAGAATTATCAGTTAGCTGAGAACAGGTTTTACTGCTTCTCTGAAGTTAACAAGTGGAGAAATATGAAGACATTTCAAATTTTTATCCATAGTTTTGTTGCCTTCCCCCCCCCCCCCCTTTCTTTTTTCATTGGAATTGCAGAGCTCAGGGAACTGTCCCAGACTTTGTGGTTTAGAGCTATACGTAATGTGACTGCTCGTCATAAATATTGAAGGGCACTTCAAGCCTGGGTCGGTTCCATGCAGCTGGTGGTCTGTGGCTTTGCAATGGAATTATCAAGCTGGGCCACTTTGGCCTTTCTACTTACAATAAGAGCATCTTCCCCTGAACAAGATGTTTGCATGTTACTGCAGATAATTCCCTTTCTTTATCATAGAGAGCTCAAAAGCGTTTCATTTTTCTTAAAGATGTATTCAACTCTTCAAAATTCCAGGAACACACATCCTTTCCTGAGATCTGTGGCAGTAGGGGGGAGGGATTAAGATCACTTACTTTAAATCCTATTGTTGCCACTTAGATAAAGTAGAGCAAACCAGTATTTTGAGCTTGAATAAAAAGTTCTTAGACATGCCTGTGATACTTTGGTTATGCCCTTATGTATTCCAGGCACTTTGCTGTCAGGCTGAAAAGTTAGATAGAAATTATATTAATAATTGAAGTTTATCTTTAGTAGAATCTGCCCAGAAACAATTGTCCACTGTCTAGCAAATCAAACGGTACCTTCTTGTCTTTAAGAACGTACTTAAAATCATTGTTCCATGTATTCTCTGTGCTTTCCTGGATTAAGACAAAGCACTCAGTGTTGCTAAATGCTCAGTGCTGCTCTAGGGAAGGGTGTCAAATAGTTGTATGTCATGAACTTGCTGAAAAATCATCATCATCATGTTGTGGGTGCCTTCCTTATGGGTAGGTTTATCTCAATGAATGTCTCTGTACTGTCATTTTGATACCTTTTTCATTACCATCACTCACTTGTTCAATGCAAAAAATGTGGGGTTTTTTTTTTCTGCTGAGTGATAGGGTTATCTAAATTGTTCTCCTCCTTGGTTTAGCACTTCAATTCATAATGCTATGAAGAAAACAATTTGTTTCCTATTTCACCATAAATTAAGGCTCTATGTTTTTTTTCTAGTGAATTTATTTGAAAGTCAAAAACTTTTAATGGGAGTTGGCACTTATTTGTCCTTTTGTGTCTTTGAAAACCTTTCCCTTATGTCATTTACCTTTCTAATGCCCTCAGAAGAATATGGATCAGATTTTCAGCAGCAGTGGGATGACTTTCAACTTCCATTAATATAATTTTGTTCTTAATTGCTTTGATGCCTTAAAAGCCATATCTTATGCTCATGATTGGGTTTAGAACAGTAATGACCAACCACCCCACAGTGTTAGGGTTTTCTCTGCCTTCCTCAGCTTTCTTCTGCTGCAGCACTTTTTACCTTGAGGTAACTGAGCTCTTTGAAAATTTAATTTACCAGTGGAAATAATGGCATTCATGAATGCAAGCTTGTTATCACAGGAATCTCTTTGCAGCATCTTAAAATAAAGAGAGTTTCATAGTTATCACCAGTACAGAAAGACAAATATTCAGCAATAATTCTATTTTTAAAATGGCACTTAACTTCTTAATTTGTATTTGATTAGCTGTGAATTGTTAGCTATCTTAAATTTATATCTTAAATTCTTATGATCTTTTTGGTCAGTTGCAGAAAAGTAAACGTGTAATATCATTGTGCAGTTAAATAGTTTGCTTTAACAATAAATCACTCTGCATAGAGAGTTTGTAGGAAGATGAAAAAAATAATTACTCTGAGGTCAAAGTCAGTATAAAATTCCTATCAGCATTAACACAGAAAATATATTTGAGTGTATTATTTAGTAATGAACGTTTTCAGTGCTCAGTAATTCTGTGCTATAGTAAAAGGGATGATTTATCAAAATCTACTGCACAATCAATTTATAACAACAAAATAGATTACTTTATTTGCCCGGTTTTAGTGCTATTCAATTATCTATGTGAAACAGTGTAACTATGTAAAATAAACTGCTTCATAGGAGGCATCTTCTAAAAAATATTGGTATTGCTAGCCAGTCTCCCTGGTTCTATACGAAGTTGTCAGTTCAGGAAAGTATATACATTTCAATGGGAAATTATAAATTATTTGGGGACTAATTGAAGGCCCCAAGGTCTTTGTAATTTTATTCTTGAGATATTTTCAAATCTTCAGTCATAAGAGGTGAGATTTCCAGAAGTGTTTAAGTGCTAAAGGACTGAATTGTATAAAATGATTCTTCAACTCGCAGTTGTGAAATCTGGAAATGTACAACCACCAGTAGTAGGAGGTGAAGGGGATGTCCTAGAAAAAGGTTGCCTTCACTTCTGCTGTGTTTTCTGGCCAGTGAAGCATGTCCCCCTGATCCCTGTTGGAGACCAGAAAGCTGGCTTTCTTCTGCTTTCTTCTATCATAGTTTTATGTTCCTCTTAAAATGGAAAAGTAGAAACCTCATAAAATAAATAAGCTAATAAAAGGCAAAAAGAAACATTACAAAAATAGTTTATGAGTAAGTTATAAACTGTATATTATAATCTGTGTATTGCAGGAAATTAAACCAGCTCATAAATGATGCATTTAGACTTTACTGATCTGTTGTTGTCTGGTATAAAAAAGACAGGGACCTCCTGGAGAGAGTCCAGAGAAGGGCTGCGAAGATGACTAAAGGCCTGGAACATCTCCCCGATGAGGAAAGGCTGAGTGAGCTGGGACTGTTCAGCCTGGAAAAAAGAAGACTTAGGGGGGACCTAATTAATGTTTATAAATATCTTAGGTATGGGATGCAGGGGGAATTGGCCAGCTCCTTTTCAGTAGTCTGTGGGGACAGGACTAGGGGCAATGGCTGTAAGCTGGAGCACAGGAAGTTCCGCACCAACATGCGGAAGAGTTTTTTCACAGTGAGGGTGACAGAGCACTGGAATAGGCTGCCCAGGGAGGTGGTGGAGTCTCCTTCTCTGGAGATATTCAAGACTTGTCTGGATGCCTATCTGTGTAATATGAGATAGGGAGCCTGCTTTGGCAGGGGGGTTGGACCAGATGATCTCTTGAGGTCCCTTCTAACCCCTAAGATTCTGTGATTCTGTGAAATTTACCCTTTCTAGCAGGTTAGAGGATGTGTATGAAAAACTGTTCTGTCAAAACATATTCTATCAGATTGACTTAGGATCACATGCAATTGAACGGGACGATACGCATTTGTAGGTAATGTACAGCTGGATCTACAGACTTATCTGAGAGGATGAGTGATGGTCATGGAAACTGGATGTCTAACCAGATATCAGGTTTGTAAATCCTAATAAATGTTTAGCTCTGTTAGTATATAGACTTATATGTCACAGGAGAAAAGATGCTCAAACAGACTTAGACTTTCAGCTCTGGCTGAAACCAGAAAATACGCTGCCACATTAGATGGGTTATGAAAAAAACCCAACCAGTTTCAAGTTCTGATCTGGTACTAGCTCAGCTTGTCTGCATGGTGCTCTATCATCTAGATGTACCTAATTTTAGAGAAGTAATTCTAAAAATACCAGCTGATTATTAACTTCACCCCCGAATGCCAAAATAAGTGCATGGAATAGTAATTCGAATGATAGGGAAAGAAGAGGAGCATAGAATCAGAATCTGGGTGGTTTTGCTGGCAGTGGTTCCTGACCTAGGCTTGGAGTTCTAGCCCAGTATCTGTAAGGTCTTTGTTGTGGATTAAAGTTCAGTTCAAACTGAAAAAAAAATTGATAGAGAAGCATGCTCAACGGATCTATATTCTGAAATGGGTTTTTCAGGGTATGCTTATGAAGTTCTATCTACTCCCTGCCCCAAAGGCAGAAAGTCATTGTAATTCTTCGATTTACAGATCATGCAGGGAGTGATTAAGCATGTGTATTTTGTGATAGGTATAAATTAAAAAGGAATGTCAAATACCCAGAAAGCACATTGCCGAGTGTTTTTTGTAGCTATGTGATTGCCTTTTTTTTAATCTGAAGATCCAGATATCCAAGAAAAAGTGCTGCACTTAGTGTATAATTATAGCTTCTACAAGACACTCAAACACCTGAAGACAGATAAATACTAATAAACAATGTTAACAACATTGGTGTGAAACCCCTGAAATTTGCTGCAGTCAACCCTCATGAAGTATCTTGCTTGCCAAGTGTGAATGTTCATGTGATGCAATATTCTTTGAGAGTATCTGAGTGCCATATAAATACCCAAATTGGAATTTGAACAGAAGCCTTCACGCTCTAATGCTCATATCTGTTGTTTCCTATTTGATATTTACTGTTTTCCTGCTTAGGATGTTTCAGGAAGCTGTTTGGACAGGAGGAAAAAAAAAGTGAAGTCATTTGGCCTGCATCACAAATCGCATGCGATGAATAACAGCTAGCAGTCAGTTGAAGGGAACAGTTTGGAACTCCTCAGGAGGGCCAGAAGCAAGCCCTCCTGAAGCAAGAACCCCAAATGTTTTAGAATTTGTTTTATATGCCTATATATTTTCAGCCAAATCTATAAAGTGATTTTTCTATCCTAATACAGCAAATCACAGACAAGAGATGTTTCATTTTGGCTCTCCAGAATGAAGTAGTGGGGTTTGGTGTTTTTCTATAACCTGTAAAAGAAAATTAAATTATATTAAAATTAAAATTAAGTTTAAAGTATTGCAAGATTGTAATGCTATTATAGCCTGGTTTAGTACAGAAATAGAATTTTAAAAAGGAAGCTTTCACAAAGCACTAGTATGCAAATATTTTTCATATGTCAACTTAGCATTTTCCTTTGTAGCCCTTTATACCCCTTGAAACTCTAATGCATAGTTTTTGGTAAGAAATACCAGCTCTGTACTGCCTGGAACATCTTTCATGATCTAATTTGATTGCACAGAAAATAGAGAATGCAGTAACTGAACAGGCTTCCTTGGATGTTGAAAAAGCACAGGATTTAGTCTTTCCATTTATGAATAGAGTAGTAAGTTCAATGTGATATTTCCTGGGTATCTGGCTCTTGGTAGAGGTTTACAGCTTAGCAGTATTTAACTATTTTCCAGATAATAAAATTAGAGGACCTCAGAGTTAAATATTCATGTCTGCATCTGCTGAAAAAAGCACACAGATAAAAGAGATGTATAAATCCTCAGCTGCTAGGACAAAGTGTCAAGTTGTACTGGCAAAGCCTGGATCATTTTAAAAATACCCTTATCTAATTACAGCCTTCTTTTAGTTGTTACTTATGTGTACAATGATACAAAATGTTAGAATGACTCACCAAATTCTGTTTGATAACTGTTTTTTTATTTTCCACCTTTCCCTTAACCTATTGTGAAATCAGATATCCTGATAACTTTACCACTGCTTGTGAAAAATGTGTGAGCGGAGCTTTGTTAAATGGTTAACTCCAAAAGAAAAGTCGCTTGCTCTGGTGACCCAAGAAATGTCATCTAGACTCCTTGAACTCAGAAATGTTTTGTCTCAACTACGGGAATACATCAGAATAATTACTGAAGGAGAGGAAAAGCCAAATTACTTTCAGTCATTGAATTGCCAATGAATCCTTCTTAGAATAAGGTCTAATTGACTAAAGCATTATTTATTTTCAAGTCTTGTAATTGTTCTATTGTCATGGAAGCTTATCAGAAGTACCAAAGCACAGTATTGGTATAAAATGAACCTGGCTTATGTTAAATCCCCACTGAGCCAGACTGTTCGTAATAAGATATCACTACCAGCTAAATGGCCATGCAAATACCCCAAGTCTTGTAAAATAGAAACAAAACAAGAAAGGCTTTTCTAGTTTTCAGACACCGCAGTTATATACAAGCCAGAGAGTCTTCCTGTTTAAATGACAAGTGAGATGAGATTTTCCAGAACTCTTGTTTCAACTTAACTTCATGTCGTCAAAGTCAACAAGACTGACAGGAATAGCAAACTGAGAGAGGCTGAACATCTTAGAAAAATCCATCTCATCCTCTAGGGTGAGGAAAAGAGATTTATTTAATTTGGGGGTTTTTAATATGCAAAAGAACATGTGTCTCTGTAGGATCCTATAATTTCTGCTGTCTTCAGGTAAACATATTCTAGATCATGAGAAACTTCTAGAACTGGGACAGTGATTTTGGATGCGGTGTTGGTGTGCCTAGTTGGATTTTTTAACTGTACTTAAAAATCTATTCCATAAAATGTTCCCAGGAGGTGTGCTAGTGTTGAACTAAATTAAGAAGGCTTGAAAAAAACAGTGGAAAAATAGAATTAGGCCAGAAATGTTAAATGTAAAAAAAAACCAGAAAGCACTTGTTTTATAGTTAACTTTGAATACATTTTGGCTAAAGTTTCAGAGAGGCTACAGACAAGACTGAGACATATTGGCTGTACAGCTGTTGTTTTTCAAACAGCCCACCCCCTGCACTTCCCCTGCCAGCCCCTTTCATAGAAGATTTTGTACTTGGACGTTTTTAATGCCACTATAATGTAATGCTTTGTCCTCTTTTTTTAGCTACAGTTGCCAATTGCGGCAAGCTGTTTGATGCTTTCAACACGTGAAATAAACAGGCCTTAGAGATAAGGCTGTCAGTATAAAATTCTTTTAGACAGTAACTTGTGCCAAATTTAAACCATGGTCTTCAGACTGAACTGCTGTATGAGGACCGTTCAGTTGTAGCCATATATAAATGCCTGATTGCTTTTCTTGCACGAAGGGAGATGATTTTTTTATTGCTGTTTGCAAATTTGGTGGTTAGAGCAAAAGCTGTCTAATGCAAATATATTGGAATACTAGTGTCTTGCTCCCCATGTTTTGTTTTTGCTTTTTTCTCCTGTTCATCCTATAAAATGATTCTTCAGGAAGGAAGACAGTTGTTTCTCTGCATTTTGATATCTGCACAGATAGCTACGCTCACCTCTTTTGCTTTATGGAGACACTTGGATGAAAATTTGATGTTTGAGAAAAGGGAGACAGTTTTTTTTCTTATGATGTACATACGAAATGAAGTTAAAGATGAGACAGTGACACAAGATAGCAGGTATCCTGGGGACAGTGACAGTCCATGAAAGCATCCTTAATCACTGTAGTCTATGAGTGGTTAACAAAGTAGTCTATGAGTGTGTTAACAAATTTCAACAAAAAGTGTTCTGAACCCAAATTTTAACTTTATTTTCATTTCACCATGCATTTTAGGATTAACCTAATCACATTTCAGGCCAACTACTTGTTTGTTTCCACAAATGAGAGCATGGCAAACCATGTCTAAACACCCATGTATGTAAGACAGACCCAGCTGTGCCATTTTCCCTGGAGCCTGATGGAGAGCCCAGAGCTGTGAGAGAGGGCAGTGCATATACTCAGTAGTGCAGAAGCCAGAGATAGGCATGCTGACATGTGTTCGCTCTAGCAGGTAGGAACCAGGCATACCTTGCCAATAGTCCCTTCCCTTAGACAGTGCTTGAGGAATTCTAGAGGTTACAAAACCACCTGGGTTTAACCCTGCTCCAAAAGCCTTTGTAATTTAACTTGAAAGATCATTTCTCTGTGTCCTGGTTGAGTCCAGGCCAGAGTTAACCTTCCCAAGCAGCCAGCCCAGGTAAGGTGGATTAGCACAGGTGAGCTGAGTTAGCTTGGGCTGTTTTCCACACCACCTGACATAACTCCCCCATAAGAGGGGCTTGGCTGCTTGGGAGTTCTTTCCAATGGCCTTGTGGATGTCTCCTCCTCTGGACAGGGATCCCAGCTGCTTGGCTTCCCTGCCTTATAATTCCAGACTGCTGGCCCCATTGTCCCAGCACTGAAGTAGCCAGGTAATGATATGCTCCCCTGGATGGTGGCTGAAATCTTTTCTCATGATTCTCAGTTCACTCAAAGACAAGGATTGAGTTATAACCTCTGTTATTGCCTCTTCTTTGGGTTCTTGTGATGGTTCTGGTTCATCGTTGTCTTTCATAATGCAGACTGAGTTCTTTGTGTATTTCTTCTGCTGTACGGGAGTGGCTGGTACTGGTACCAGTTGGCTTTCTGGTTCAGCTACAGGGTTGGCCTCTGAAGTTTGAGTATCCGTGGTGCTTGTTGCGGAGACTTGGAGGAGTTGCAGTCTGATGTCTGAGTAGCTACAGTGCCTGTTGTAAGGGTTCTTTCTGGCTCAGCTACAGTGTTGGTTTCTGAGGTTTGGGTAGCCACAGTGCCTGTGGATCTGTTTTTCTTGTCTAGGTATTTGCTCATACCCTCTCATATGCTGTGCTACCCCTGACCCTTCAGCCCCAGGGAAGATCTCTTGGCAACACTCTTGAAACAATTTTTGGTAACATGGAAGACTTGAAAGGCATTCAGAAGAGTGAACAACAGGTATATACTGGTCTTAATATCCCAGCAATAGTCAAACTTCGCAAAAGGTGCTGTAACCAGCCTGAAGGAAAAAGGGGAGGAGAAAGCAGCCACCCCAGGTCTTCCACATAATTCAGTGTCATTATTAGATAATGCTAAAATATGTTGCCCAATAGATGAAAATGACAGAAATGACACATAGAAGTACCCTCTGAGGCTGACAAACACAGATGATGTCATGAATTGATATCACACACCTCTTTGAATAACATGATAAACGTCTATTACAGTTTTTTAACTCAGTCAAGTCTGATCCATCATTAGCCCAAACCTTTGGGACCCATGTTGGGTGCGAAAAACGACTGTGGTGCTCAGCCACTATTTGGGGCTGAACCACCACATCTCCTCACTGAGAGTTACAGACGTATAGCCGTCTCAGAGGCATGCAGAAGAGCTCCAAGGTCTTTTACAAGAAAAAATCTTTCTTACCAGTATCTTTACCAAAAGCCCAGATTTTTAATCTGTCCTTCTGGAAGAGCTTCTAAGGATTGAAGTTCTCGAGGCCAACTGGTTATGGAAAATGTGACCATTCCTGCTCTGCATAGCATAGCTGTTCAGCAGCTTCCTTTCCTCTAAGAATCAACATGGAACTGTAAAAACCCACTTAAAGAAAGTTGCTAGGGCTTGTTGTTACTTAAAACAGGAGTATTCTGTAGTGACAGGCAGATAAAGAGATGGTGCTTTCGGAACATGACATATCGCCTAGTAATGTCATTGCACATAATGGAGGCATTGCTCTGTGAGACATGTGATGGCTTGTGATATGTCATGAGGCAATTTAGTTAGAAATTAGCTTGTGTCTAATCTGATCAGTGGGCTGTTTCAGGTAATTCAGTTGATGCAAGTGTGGATGTAGAGATGGTTTTTCAGGCAGGTGAGGGAATTTTGCATTTTTAAAACTAGAGATAGCAAATTTGTTGTATTTCTCTTGAAACTGCATTCAGGTAAGACTTCTAATTGTTGCAATTCTCCTTGAAGGAGAAAAATAGAATAGAAATAAATACTTGAACAGTTGTATATACCCTTTTATCACATAGGGGACACTAAGGCCACAGCTTGAATAACACAGCTATACTATTTTTAGTGTTGTTTCATTGCTCTCTGCGTTTAAATTCCAGGTTCTTCTGTTTCATGATCACTTTGAATTACTGCATGTTTCAGTCTTAGAACTTATTCACTATACAATTTTGAGCAGGTGTTACAGGGGTAATTCCAGCCAGGGATTTAATTTCTGCTGGTTATTTGGAAAGTATATTTATATATTTATACTGATAGAGATGGTTTTGTGTATTCATGCTGGCCTTGTTCCAGGCTGCATGACTTATTTTAGTCTTCTAGGTGGTTTTGTGCTTGGTTTTGTGGGGTTTTTTTTAATTATCTTCTTGATTTTGTTACTTAAAATTTGCTAAAATGGACCTAGAAATGTTTTTCAATTTGAAAGGTGGAAACAATAGTTTTGGTTTAGTCTGTAAATATGAATATTGTTTTAATTCAGCTGGTTTTGTGGCCCTTTGCAATTCTAAAGAAAGGAGTTGGTGCTTTAGAATGTAACATGTCATATTGTTCTTTGTAACCTGGACATTGCAACAGTTCATGGTGGGTGATACCCAGAGATCCAACTACATTACATGTATGTTGAAAGCAACAGAGGGTTGTTTCCCAATTGCCAATGAGAAGCAGAGGACAAAAATAACCTAAATGGAGAAATATCTAGAAAAAAGAAAAGTTACAATAGAATAGGATTTTTTAAATAAAGTAACTTGAAGTTTTAATACATAAAATAACCATGCATAAAGGAATTTGCTTAAGCATGTGTCAGTTTTAATTTGGCAGTATTCCTAGCTTTGACTTGACAGCATTTAACAGAAAAATATGATGGTCTTGATACTTAGATCAAGTGCATGTTCTGTAGGACCGTTGATGAAATAATTTAGTTTTGTGTGTAAGACTCTGAAGTAATATTTGTACTAAATATCTTGCTCCTCAAGTGGCCTTATATAATTCAATGGGACCTTTACTGGAGCAAGATGTTCCCACAGCTGAAGGGTAATCGCACAATTATCAGTTCCTTCCTCTAAAATTAAGATCTAATTATGTGTTTCCTTTACTCGAACAGTCTTGTTTACAGAGTTCAGTTCTTGATTTTTAATATGCAAAAGGGAAAGGGATTGGAATTTTATATTGGAATGAAGGCATTTCTTTTAATTACAAAATTATATTCTGCAAAGCCTATATAACAATGTGCATTGGAGAAATTTCCCTGCTTTTGCCCCTGTAAATTATCATTGAGTTTATGACACTATCAGAATGTTAATGTTGATTGCTGTTAACACCTATAGTAGAAAAATGACCATTTTCCTTTTTGTGCCAAGGAGAAGAGAGAGACCACCCTGCTTCTGTTTAACACTGAAGGTTGTTAGTGGCTGATGGCTTTCAATACCCACTGTGGTTGTTAACTGCGTCAAATAACTGTCAGCTGCAGGAAATAAGCTGCAAGACTATGATTCTGACTGCTTTGGAGAAATGAATGCAGAGGTTGGAATAGTTTTGCTGAAATCTCAAACCATACTGATTTAGCAAACTTTGCTGCTCCTTTTTGAAGACTAATATTTTCACGTGAAGCCTGTCTGAAAAAAATATTCTCTCTGTTAATAGCAGTCCATGCTTGAATCTAAACAGATACTCTAAATAGAGAAGGTTTAGACTTTTTTCCATGCTCTCTTGTTTCGAGGTGCCCCTCTAAGATTCTGAATTTTAGAAGCAGACAAGTCTATTTCCTGCTAGCAGCCAGTTAGATTTTCTCTGCTGAAAGGAAGCATCATGGACAGTGCTTGTTGATACATCTGTGAAGTGCCCCGAACTGAATAGAACTATAAAAATGTAATTTTTTTAATCTATTAAACCTGTTTGGCAGAGAAAGAAATGCTGAAGATACAAAGAGAGAGGAAAGTAGGAGAAATGGGAACCAATTTATGAATTAAACTATTTCCTTGAGCTCAAATAAATAAAAGTATTCAAGTCCTTTCCATAGCTTCTTTACACAGTATCTTCCATCAAATCATTCTTAGTTGAGATTTTTTTTCTGTCCCCTGCCAGTGCTTTACATCTGGCTTATGCAGAAGCCATGAACATCTTACAAGTACCATCATGTCATGATCCTTGTTCATTTGATTCAGCACAAGCCTGATTTGTGAAGAAAGATGTTAGGTTGTATGCATGAGATTAACAGCTGTCCGGTTCAAAGGTCAACAAAACATTATTTTTATCCTTTCAAGGCACACTTTATAGCAGGTGATAAACTTCTATCCTACTTTACTGTCCCTCTGCAACAGTCCATGAAAGCAAAAGACTCTAGCTCTTCCTCGGCTATCTTTGCCATTGTTACCTCCCCAGATCTGTTCACAAGGTTTTCTGTTTCTTCCCTTTCTTCCCTATGCAGTTCATAATTCTATCAATTTTACATTAATTTGTCATTAGAAATTTTTCTTCTACCCCAATCAGTTCTTTTTTCCACTTTCTTGAGTAGAATGCAAACTCCAAAAGCCCTTTAGTTAGGACATGAGTAGACTTGGCAAACAGTTGGTGTTTAAAAATGTATTAGCTCATGAATTTCAATGGACTTGTTTTTAAATATTCTCATAGGATTATCGGGCACCTTTTTGATATGTAGGAGCTGGCTGTACTGAAGCAGTTTATAAGTATGAAGTCCTATATTCATCCAGTGCCTAAAACCATGTTTAAATCTCTGTTCTTGTCTGGTTTTAAACACACTGCAAAGCAGTTTCACCAGTCCTTTGCAGGTATCCCTAAAATGCTGTGTGAGCTCTGAACCATCCAGAAGCCACATTGCCAACACTAATGAGGCGCTCAGCTGGGAAGCAGGAGACTAACTAAGGTTCAGAGTCTTGCTACAAACCTGTTGCTTTTGGTCAGCTGAAAGGAAGGGCGGAGCACACTTCATGTACATGGAGTATATGTTTGGCATTATGTGAAAAGATCACGTAGTGTAATCCTTTTGGTGAAGCCTGTAGGCATGGTAGTAAAGAATTCAATTCTTGGTTTCCTAAATAGTTTAAAATATACAAAATGTGTTCATCTGCCTATTAACCTAGTAGTGAAGTCTCTAACGCTTGTCATAGAGGAAAAACTATTTGTTATCTCATCATTCTTATTTTGCAAGGATTTTGGTTGTATACCAATCCAAGGCCATGTGTTGTAATTGTTAGGTGTGACATCTTCCCATCAGTCACAGATGCTGAGTGAGTAGTGAACCATGTTCTACTGAGTTTCTCCACCATAAAGGCAGAATAACTCTACTGGTGTTATTTGAGTTACTTTTGATCCATATGTGGGTGAATACAGGTGAAGCTGAGGATAAGCAACTTGTTCCTTTTAAATTAATTCCCAAACCACCTCTCTACTTTCAAAAGTTTTGTCTGCTTTTTTGTATCCATACACTTTGGAAAAAAACACATAAAATACCACAGTAGCACTAGAATTACATTTGTAAGCTCAACCAATGTGTTTCTTGCAATACTGTATGGAAGTAACTGTAATCTTTACTGCAACTGACAACTGTAATAAATCTCTCTGATCAGTAGGTGCAAGTGCTATGTTATGTAAAATGCTTTGAGAACAAAAAGGGAGGACAATAGTATTAAAAACTGATTGAAAAGCCACAGTCCTTTTCATCAAGCTACTCAGACAACAGACTATGGTAGTTAAAACCCCTCTAGGACATGCAACCAGGAAGGAAAAGCTCTTTCTTCATTGTAGTATGAAGAAATACTGGTTTTTAAAAAAGCAAAATGCAAGTAGTCATCAATGGCTATTCATTTAGATGAGTTCTGGTAAAAGGGATAGCCCTAAGAGCCTCTGGTTGTGGATTTCCCAGATTAGACTCACAGAATCATATAGGTTTTGAGATCATCATGTCCAACTGTAAACCTGGCGTTGCTAAGTCCAACTAAACCATATCCTAAGCAACACATCAGCATGTCTTTTAAGTACCTCCAAGGATGGTGACTCAACTGCTTCCCTGAGCAGCCTGTTCCAGTGCTTGACAACCCTTTCAGTTGCGGAATTTTTCCTAATATATAATCTAAATCTCCTATAGTGCAACATGAGTCTATTTCCTCTCATCCTATCACTTGCTACTTGGAAGACGATACTGACACCCACCTCACTACAACCTCCTTTCAGGTAGCTGTGGAGAGTGCTGTCTCCCTTCAGCCTCCTTTTGTCTAGAATAAACAACCCCAGTTCCCTCAGCCGCCACTCATAAGACTTCTGCTCTAGACCTTTCACCAGATCTGTTGTCCTCTTTTTTTCATGCTCCAGCAACTCTGTCCTTTTTGCAGTAAGGGAACCAAAACAGAACACAGTAGTCAAGGTGTGGCCTTGTCAGTGCTGAGTACAGAGGCACAATCACTTCCCTACTTCAGCTGCCCACACTACTTCTGATACAAGCCAGGATGCTGTTGGCCTTGGCCACAATGTTGGCTTATTCAGCCAGCTCTCAACCAACACTACCAGGTCCTTTTCCTCCAGGCAGCTTTTCAGCCACTCTTCCCCAAGCCTGTAGTGTTGTGTGGGGTAGCTGTGACCCAACTGCAGGACCTGGCACTGATCCTTGTTGAACCTCATACAGTTGGCCTTGGTCCATTGATCCAGCCTGTCCAGATCCCTCTGCAGAGCCTTCCTACCCTCAAGCAGATCCACACACCCACATAATTTAGTGTTATCTGCAAACTTACTGAGGGTGAACTAAATCCCCTTGTCCAGATCACTGATAAAGATAACTGGCCTCAGCAATGTGCCCTGGGAAACACCACTTGTGACTGTCTGACAACTGGATGTAATTCCATTTGCCACAACTCTTTGGGTCTGGTCATCCATAAACAGAAAAACTTTCCCATCACACCTCAAATACCTGTTAGAGCCCAGTGTGGCCTTGTTATGGCTTCACAAAAGCTCATGCAATTATGAAACTTTCATCAACTTGCTGGACTTTTAGTTGAACTGTAGAAGACATGCTGCTGCTATATGGTAAAGACAAGGCCCTCTGTCAGTCATTTCTCTGATAATTTGCCTGATTTCTTCAGTTCACAGCACTCAGCACCCGTGCTGTTCAGAGTTTACTTACTGTATTTTGTGTCTCCCAGGGGTAGCTCATGTGGTGCTGATTGGTCTTCATCTCCCAGTGTATTTCTGTCCGTATTTGTCCACACAAATATGTTTGTCTGGGAAGGTTTGTCTCCCTTGTTGTTGGTTTGTTTGTTGGGAGTTTTTGCCTCTTAAATTTTGCACGTTTCTGCCTCTTGTTCTGTTACAACATAAAGCTGTAATTGTCCCCTCTGTAAATTCTGTAGCAGTAGCTCTGCTGAGTTCCATTTTCTTAGTGAGACAAAATAATTTACGCATCTGCATTTCTTAATTCTTTATGTCAGTTAAAAACCAGTACAAATTGGTAGTTGGTAGCCTTGTGAGCCAAGAAGCTGACCAATAAAGTCATATTGAGCTTCTCAAATCAGTAAATTCCTGTTCCTTATAATGTATTTTGGCTTGCAAATCCACTGAAAATCCACCTACATTTTATCATTTGATTATGTTTTGACTAAGCAGTGATTTCTTCCTGCTGCTTGTCAAGGTGTCTATATTCCAGGTCATATTTAATAATGCAGCTTCCTAAGGTGACCTCTTTTCTGCATGAATGTTGGCTCTGACCTTCATTTTGTTGAGCTCAGTTCATTACATATTCTCTCTTGCTTGCTTCTGTGCTCTCTAAGGAATACTCTCATTTCAGTGCACAAGAGGTTTCACTGCTAATGAAAATCCCTAAGCATCACAATTAAAATTTACTCTGTGCTCAGTCTATGAAAAAGAACAATGTATATTGCAGTTAATAATCTAGATCTCATTAAAACCGACTCGTGTTATTTATTTCCATGTCGTATCAAAGTCATTTACGTGCATATAAGTAACATATCTAAAGGGTTAAACGCTATGAGCCAGATTCTGGCGTTAGTCTCACTGGAACCATGGACATCTGTTCCAATGTAATTTAGTAAAGATACTGCTCCAAAATAAGCTACTCCAGTGTTTCTTTCTTCAGATAGTCAGAACAAGCTAGTCTCACCATTACAGGATTGAAGAATTACTCCATTGCTCTGTATTGCAATTTCCTTATGCTATTTGACCACTTCCCTTGCTAAGATTACTATCTGACATAAATGATCTGGAAATGTTTTAGATTAAAAGCATTTCCTCAGAAAAATCTATTATGGCTGTTTCTTGCATTGTTCTGACTAGAATTGAATGAATTTTGAAAACAAGTTTCATTAGAATGAGTAAATAAGTTATCTGTGTGTGATGGAGAGAAATGGTAAAGAGGGATTATCTGTGTCCACTTGGGTAAATCTGAATAATCATTTGTGGTAGACGTATCTCTGACATAAATACTTCTGTATTTCATATCTCGGTCTTTCATTCTTCTCTTTTTGAAAACAGTTCTCTGAACTGTTTAGTAACTGTAGAAGCCCAACTCATCTCAATTTATATCTTGTTACCTTGACATACAGTCTACAAAAGCTATAGAGAAAGAAACTGTCCCTGCCTTCTGAGTCACCCATGTGGAGCACCTATACAAGGCATCTCTGATGCTGGAAGGGAATTCAAAACATGCCTTTAAGCCAATACTCCCCCGTTTCTTTCCTGTCCTGAAAAGAAGCCTGAGCTTCTATCCCACGCACAGAATCTCAGGCAAGGATCTACCCCACTGACATTTCCTGAGGCAACCCACCGAGCGTTGCTACAGCAGCAATGTCTGTGACGTTCAATTTAGTATTTATTCTTCCCTCAGGAATGTATCCATGAGTCAAATCTCCATCTCTGCCAAACACTAATTCTTGGCATCAGTGCTGATGCCTCGTCCATTTGGCTGACAGCCTCTGTATGGGCAGCAGTCATAATACCAGTAGCATTTATCAGCTGTGTTTCATCATCATCTCTGTTATAAATACACTGTAATTTTAAACAACTGGAAAATTAATGAAATTCTATGTATTTACAGGGAAGATCCTTACTTGATCAGAATGCATGAGGGTATTCACGCTTTTTCACATGAGTAAAAAAAATCTACAATTAGAATGGGAATTCAGTTAATCAAGTCTTAACTATAATTAATAGTCATTGTAAACTATAAAGAAAGTGACGTGTCTCATTCAGCACCGTATTAACTAATTTTATTTTTTCATTATAATTTTACATTGAAATGGTATTTTCTCTTACAAACATGCAAAAGAAGTCACACTATGTTTCTGAGATGTATGCAAAAAGTGTGCTTAACTTCTTAGCATTCGATACCATTTAAATCAATATCCTTCCCTTATGAGGACCTTCAGAGATCTTTGAGTTAGACTTTAAATCTGGATATGGCTACAAGTGGGAGCACAGGAAGCTCTGGAACCAATATGCTTCTTCATGCTGAGAGTGACAGAGCACTGGCAGAGGCTGCCCAGGGGGGTGTGAAGTATCCTTCTTGGGAGATATTCAAGACCCATCTGGATGCCTACTTGTGCGACCTGGTCTAGCGAACCTGCTTTGGCAGGGGGATTGGACTTGATGATCTCTGGAGGTCCCTTCCAACCCCTACAATTCTGTGATTCTGTGATATTCTCAGAACAAAGATAGTGAGGCTCAATGTTGATAGAGGTACCAGGAAGAACAATGTTGGACTTCCCAAGCTGGACTTAGAGTCTGCCTTCAGGAACAATGACAGTATTAGAAGTCTTCAAGGTAAATATGTAGAGTGAAAAAACTTCAGCCTGAAAATATATTTTGAAATCTTATTAAAACCGTATGAAATCTGAAGGTTGATTCTCTATTTTCTTTAATTCATAACAGAATTATACTGGGGGTTGTCAGTGGAACAATTCATATACAGGTAATGTATTTGCTAATTTATTAGTAGACTTTAAAGTTTAAAAATCTTTTCATTTAAGATTAATCATCAGCAACTCAGACATTTTTATCTGAGATCTCTTCTTTCAATGTTAAAAATATACGAAGATATAAATCACAGTGGTGTAAATTTTTAAACTATAAAAAGTCTAATGCTCAACGTTTTTAAGTGACAGAGTTTATTACTGTTATTGTAGTAAGGAATTTTGTGCTACTGTTGATGTTTTCTTGTTCTAGGTTCTAACTAAGAATATCTGAAACAGGCATAGTAGTATTGTGTTACCTCCAGTTGTTTTCTGCAAAACAGCCATTGTCTGACTAAAAGAAGGAATTTTTAGCATGTGTGTACACATATACAAGGCAGTGAAGCTCTGTCAATACAACAGCAAAAGATCAAATCTCAGTGGAGGAATAAGGGTTATGTGGCAGCTTATTCCTATATGGATAAATGAGCCAAATAACTGGAGATTAATTGGGGCTTTTTTGGCATACATTCAGGATGGAAAAGTATTCTTCACATACAAGCCAAAACAAGCAAGTTGTTGGTTAAATGACCATAGACTTGGGGGTGTGACTACAACAGAATGCAGCATTCATATCTGATTGATTAACAAAAGAATTCTCTGAAAAATTTGCTTTGGTTTTAGGCACACATTTTTAGGCACATTTCTGAGAACGTACAACTGCCTTTAAAAGTGGATCCGTGTTTTATCATCAAATGGTGAAATGATGGCCTCAAAGACATTTAATAGCATGGTGTACATGCCTAGTATGTGGAGTAGCTTTGTCATGGAAATCAGCAAACATTTCAAATTTAAATTAAAAAGCAGGATGTTTATGGTAATTTTTCAGAAATAAGGGAGACAGGATTTTTCTATATTTACATACAAAAGGCAGATCTTCTGACATGAATTCACAACTGCATCTGTTCTGGTCAACTCTTCTCATTGTGCTCTCCAGTGACAAGGATCCAAGGCGTGCTGACATTAGGCAGAATATTTTATGTGTGCATTTGTGATTTTTAATAAACTTGGGCCTTTGGGGAGGTGTTAGAACAAAGAAAAATGTTAAAGAAGATAACATCTAAAAGCTTTTAAAGTAACTTTATTTTTGAAATCTCACTATGAGGATAAGTACCTAAAAGGACCATGATGCTCAATTACTACTTTTCTATTCCCGTGCAGTGTAAGATCACCTTGATAAAATGCATCACGCTAGTGAAAAACCTACTTCATTAAAATATATTGCATCATGAACGGCAGGAAACAGCATCCTGAAAGTGCTCTGCAATGTGTGCAGAACACTTTTACTTATTTCGATTCATTTTGAAACTCAAGCATTGTAAAATCATCAAGCTATGTTTTCCTTAATGGCCTAACTTATCAAAGTAGAATTTCTGGAACTGCAATTGTTTGCTTAGTTGCCATTTTCTACTCTATTCTCAGTAAAATAATCGTGTTCATCACTCACTAGCAGCAGGAGGAAAAAAAAGCTCTTCTTCCACAGCAATTTATGAAGTGTATTCAACTCCAATATCCTGCACATTAATACCCCTTAGTTAGTCCAAACACTTTCTGGTGTATAAAAGTATTTGAACTGAAATTTTCTCCCTTTTGAGTAATTGAGTGCAATATCTTCTAATGTTATTAGAACCACAATGCAATAAAATATAAAAATATGCTGTCACTAGGTCGTTTAGTTACATTTTTCATATAAAATTTTAACCCCAGAGACTGCGAAATGTGTCATACTGTGGTCTCCAATTCTTATAAATTGGCCAGTATGATTCAGACCTAGCAGGAGCCTCATAGCCATCTGCCTGTAGCTTGGGATCTCTCTCCAGAGAGCAAATCAAGTGTCAGAGTGCATCTTTATGTTAGAGTGAAGCAAGTATAACTTACTATTTCGAAACTTGCAGTTTGAAATAACCATAGTGACCCTGCAGGTAACTACATGATTTGAAACTCAGAATTAACACTCTGTAACCACACTGACACTGATGGGGTCCATGGCAGAGCTAAGCCCTTAACCATCACCATCTGCATTTTTGCAGATCACTGTCTGCATTGTGATGGTGTGTTGAGTTGAGAGAACCATCACAGAACCAAAGAGTCACTTTGAAGGTAGCAACAACTTAAAGTTTGTGGTAACCTTTACTCACAGAAATGCTCTTTGCAATGACTGGAACATATTTTGTCAGTGGGAAGCTGGGTACCACATGCTGAACCTTTCTTGAACTGCCGAGAGAATTAAATACCTTTGAGGATACAGGCCTACAAGATGCAGAAGAGCATGATTAATAAGAGTGGATTTCATTCTTTGTAGCAGAAAGGTTGTCATCTTAGAGGAGGACATTACAGAATTGCTCTGGTACTCCCAAAATAGCCTAGGCTTCTATGGTAAAATTCCTACTGTGGATAGAGCAACATGAGCTTGGATTGGTGCTTTGCTACTTCTGTGAAAACACAATACCTAACCACTAAGGCAACAGCCTTCGGATGAATCAGAAGAATGTCACTGATGTCCAACAGCAGAGATTGGTATACAGGTTCTACATAACCTCCACAATCCATTTCTCAGTCTAATAAATGACCACGGAAGTTAATGAAGAGATAGAAACATCTGTTTACAGAGAAGGCTGCTGAAGTCTTTTGCAGCTGAAGGGTGGGCAGCTTTCTAAGTCAGGTGGCTCAGAGTCTGGCAGAAGAGCCTTTCCCTGCTCCGCTGCTGTGGGGTGGTATAGAGGCTGGCAGAGCCTTTTATGTTGCTTTTAGAAATGTTAGCAAAGTAATTAAGTGTGAATGATTGTGTTTGTCTTTCCATTCTTACCAGCTATACTTATTTGAAAAGGATGTCTCAGAGGACTCCAAATAAACCATGTTATGAATTCCTCCTTCTCACTGCCAGGCACAGCCCAGTGCTGCACTGCTTGCTCCAGTGAATAATGCTTCAGTCACTGGCACTCTCTGTGTGAGTTGAAGTGACTTCTGTGAGGAAGGGTGAGATGCTGAGCATACAGGTTGCACAGGAGAGGTGAATTCTTCTGTAACTGCTTTTAGCCTTCAAAGTAAGTTAAATGCACAAGCAGCTGGTGCACACCTGGTCCTGGATTCAGGTGCTACTTGTCTCGTGCATCTAGCTCAGAAGACTGACTTTTCTGTATTGAATGTTGCTTTTCAGTATTTTACTAGATAAGTTCTGCTTTCATGCTTTTGGTGTTACACTTGGGATGCATAAGCTTTTTAAAAATTGTTTGTTTACCAGAAAAAAAATGAAAGGCTGAAAAGGAAAAGAAATTTAAAATACTCTGTATGCCTTACTTATACTAATTGGAAGTGTATGGATATTAGATGTATGAAATCTAGGGCTGCTGAGAAAGCAAAATTTCTGTCCCAGGAGGAATTTCAATATTTTGATGTTGGTTTTATCTTTGAGTAAAATCATAATCAAAATATTGTTACAGCTTTCGGAACAAAACCTTTAAAATCCCGCTACATTAAGAAACATTTATATTAAAATATTTGATAAAAATTATATGGAATATAAAAACACTGTTTTTCTACAACATATTTAAAAATTGCACATAAGAAAGTAGTTGGAGTAGGTATCATCCTCAGATTGTTTTATTATTACATTTTAGACCAAACTTTATATTTTATTACTATTCTTTAAATGAAACATAAATTATAAACAGCTGGGGGGTTGTTGTGCTGCCCTGAAGGAAATCTGCAATCTAATATATAAAATAATTTACTGTGTAAGTTGTGATGGATTCCTCATACAGTGTGGTTAAAAAAAAAAACCCAAAAAACCCACAATGACTTGAAATATCAGAAAACATTCCAGTCTTCAAATTCTAGCTCCTCACTGCCTGCTTTTTCATGGACTTGGATTCTTCGGTTTTCTGCTTGTCGTCCTAGAAACCAGGTTCCAGGTTTTCCAGTCCAAGAGCAAAAAACCTACCTAAAGCGTTATACTCACAATCCAGCTTTGACTGCTATCACATTGCACAAAATCTTCCTGCAATAAGCTACTTTAAAATGCATACCTTTATTTGCTCACTATATGCTCAGCAGCAAGTAAACGTCTCTTTAGCTTGAGATTCAGCAGTCATTCAAGTTGCTTCAAGTGAACTTTAGCCTTGTAAGACCATTATTGTGAAGGTTATTACTGAAGATTATATTAATGGTAAGATTATTACTCTGTGATGCATGTACAATAAAAATGGTTCATATATTCTTTTTAATTTACATTAAAATATGATTGAAAAACCTAAAAGGAGCAGGCACAAGAATAAAAGCTTATAAGTGTGTAATGATGGGACCAGAATAAAGTAATAAATTGCATGAGGTCTTCATTACATTCCAAATGTGAATAAAAGCTTCAGTGGGTAGCTGAAAAATTAAATGTTGGCATTTAGTACAACATTCAGAGACAGTATGTCACAACCAGTAATTAGTTCTAAAGCATCCCTGTGAACAGGTTTTCCTTGTAGAGATGAGAAATGAGAGACGTGGCTCAATAGACCCAAGGTACTCCTATAAACATATTTAACTTATTTTCACATCACAAGGTCTTATGACAAAAAATATAGTAGAGAATACTTACAACAGAGAAGATGAAGGAGAAATGCAAAAAAATTGTGTTGTTGGTTCAGACTCATTCATCTACAGTCTGGCATGCCCGTGACTGATTTTCAGATGTTAAGAGCTGCTGTTCTCCTTGAGCAGAGGCACATTCCACATTCTTTTTCTGGAGATCAGGTTAGATGCTTAGATCTGGACTCTATTAAAACCCATACTTTAAATGGTCTCTGTCCACTGGTGTATGTAAATATATACTTAATTTTGACAAGGTAAAATATTTTGACGTATCCTGAGAGATTCTTGTTCAGATGTGGCCTTTAAGTTTTAACTTCAGCCATTAAGTTTATTCTTAATTAACTTAAATTGTCTTAAACAGTTTAAACTGGTGGATTTAGCTAATCTCTGTGAAGAAAGCAAGATGATGAAAAAATCCCAGAATAAGACAAAATAGGATTATATATCTGCCTTTCATATCAGAATGAATCTTTTCACTGGTTTTGTCTTAATTTTTCCCTGTCTCTAGCTGCCCCACTTGTTTCATGGTGGTTTTGTTCCAAAAAACTACTCTTGATTAGTATCGTGCACTTGAGAATTCATGGTGAGGTATGTTTACAAGATGCCATTTTTTGCTTGGGTTTTTTTGGTAGAAAACTTCAATACTTACAGATAACTTTTTGATTCACTTTCTTTTGAAGTTTGTCAAAATTTCTGACTTAAAATTAGGAGCTTATTTTCTGTCTGCAAAACTACTAATAAATTACCATTAGTGGAGGTATCAAGAGGCATTTTCAATCTTTTTTTGGAGCTGTTTGCCTTGCATGTTCTGAAACTAAGTTGAGAATCTCTGAATATGTGTAAATTTAGGAACAGTTAAGAGTTCAGTCAGTTTCTATGTCATTGCTTTCTCCCTCACTGGGAAGCCAACCTCTAAGGCTCTGAACATCTGCTGCCATGTAGCAGAATGGCAGTGCTGGTGTCAGAGTGTAACACTGGTGGTGGAAACAGGGACAGCTATATTCTCATTTAGCATATGGCAACATGTGTTCTCATCAGTCATTTATCTGCTAATACGTACCTACATCTGAATCTTAATAAGGGGGAGAGTGATGAGTGAAAGCCTGCCCTTGGATACGTATAGTTCTCTCGAATCATCGCATACAAGGTTAAACAAAGATCAGCTGAAATTAGCTGCTCCCAAAAGTCCACACTGCATACTTTATACTAATTTCCAGTAGTAATTGGAAACCTAACATTTCTGTCAGTTTGTATAGACAATTCCTACAGGTTCTGCCATTACAAGGGGCATGTTCAAGTTACTGGTAGCAATCAGAGTTATGTCAATAAAACATTGACTAGGCTGTCTCAATTTAAGGAACTGTGTACTGGAACAAAACCACTAGATTTTACTTTAATAATGGAAGTGGAAGAGGTGGAAAAGTGTTCTTTCTCTGGTAACTAAAATTTTGTACAGAAGCTGATGAAAATTATCACTTCAATTGGTCTGTGTTTATGGGAAATAAGGTGATGGAAAAACCAGATCAGATTCAAATAGTTTAGCTGCAATGTTACAGCTGAAAAATAAACATCTTAAACTGATTCAAGGTTGTATGACAACACTAAAGACTCTTCACATTGCTTTGGTTTTTTTTTCCTTTCAATACTGAACAGCATATACAGGGTGTTTTTTTCTATCAATCTATGTGGTTGAAGTTGTTACCTAAAGATTCATCACAACTTAATTCACTGCATCTCAGTGAAACTCATGTGTACGTACTCTGAATGCTAGGTAGTAAATGGTAAGAAATGTGGAACTCATACACAACTTGAAAAGACCTACAATCTATGCTTGATTACAATGATTTTTCTTCTTGTTTTATAATCAGGATACAGGGTCAAATAAATGTCAACAGACCTGATACAAGATCTACGACAGTCTAGTCCTTAGAGAACAACCCAGCTGCTTTCAGAATGGATAGCAAGCTTAATTATTTCTGGATTGGATCCTAAACTGTCTTCAAATGCGTGTATGTGAAGTTCTATGGAGAACCTTTCTCCTAGAAAAAGCCATGCTTGCAGAGGTAATGTCTGCAGTTTGGAAAATACAGTTAAGATAAGCCTGGTGGGCAGTAAAAAGTGAAACAACCAAACAGAAAAAACCCAAAACAAATAAACAAAAAGTTGCAAGATTGTTTTTCAGCTCCTGGTTGACTGAAGAATGCACCAAGTTACTTGCTTTCTTTTTGATCATGGACACTTCCTGTCTTAAATCAATTACTCTTCTTTTGTAGAGATGCTGTAACATTGAAGTTTGCTAGTGAAACTATTCTAATGTTTAATGCTTCAATTAGTCTATTCTGTTTAAATGACACATTTGACTTTTGTACTCTGAAAATTATTTTGCAGTAGAAATGAAGGGCAGTAGAACAAGAATCTCTCAACTCCAGGAGATTCCTGAGATTATCCTGATATCTTCATTTGATGTTAATACCATTTTGTGTTATAAAATTATTTGCTTTTCCCTGAAACAGATGGTTTTTTATACAATTATAACACAAATGTTTGATGTTTCTAATGGGAATTCTGGTATTTTGGAGGATGATTTCCTAAGTAATTCCTTGAGTGTTAAGCAAAATCCAAGTAATCAATCTGAAAGGACTTAGGGCAGCAAAAACATATACAGAAAAGTTCACAGAAATGCAATACCTATGCAAGTTTTCTTGGTGGCAGCTCTGGTTAAGAACCTCTTCCTGGCTAGCATCATTTCAATGACCCCTCAGTAGTGACAGTACAACTTATGGAGCCTGATGAAGAATCATCAGGACACTGACCTGAATTAGTAACAACCCACCATTTTGTTTTTAATTTCCCTCGATTATCAAACTCTTCTGAGAAATGAGATGTAATAACAGTAAGAATTGGTGTTTAGGGAGGTAGGGTGTAGGGAAGGGGGAGCTACAAGTGGTGAAACAGAAGTCCTTAGTATAAATGAGCAGGTTGAATGTTGTAATATTGTTGTTTGCTTATTATGTTGCTATCCACCTTACATTCAAAAGTGCTTTTAAGCTAATCAGGCTTTCTTGTGTCAGATCCACAGGACAAAGAGTGGTTGCAACTACTAGCTGGAGCAGACATTGCTGGTAAAGGTAGCTGCTGGAGTCCAGAGTGCCTTTGATTTTGCACTGCTGTGCTCTGTTAGCAAGTTTAAGCTTTCTAAGAGACAGATTCTGGAAATTGTCTTTCACATAGGAGAACGTTTTCAGTTAGCCAAGGCTTTCAGTGCTGCCAGAGGAGGAAATCCTATCCCTACTTGTTCATTCCAGCCCCTACCTTTTGTTTATACAAGTGTTATTACAGAACTGAAGGGGTTGGAAGGGAGCTCAAGAGATCAAGTCCCACCCCCATCTATCCTTGTGTTACTATCCATGTAGTAACACAAAAAAATCCCCAGTTTTGGGAACTGGTTTTTATTTTGCCAGGTAAGTTGTAACTAAGATCAGTTCCCTGAACAGCCGCATGAACATTTCTTATTTCTTCTGGATGAAGTGAAAAGATGTGGGGTGATGTGGGTTTTTTAATATTATGGGCTTTCAGCAGTAGCAGTGGCTTACAACAGTGTGTTGGGTTTGTGTGGCAAGGTTTTGGCAGTGGGGCTGACTACAGGTGTGACTTCTGTGAGAAGGTTTTAGAAGATTCCCTTATGATAGCCTTCTATGATGGTATGTGTGGCTGAGGGGANGGTATTGTTGGTGTAGGGGAGAGCAGTAGATTGTATCTACCTTGACTTCAGTAAGGCTTTTGACACTGTCTTCCTTAACATCTGCATAGGTAAGCTTAGGAAGTGTGGATTAGATGAGTGGACAGTGAGGTGGATAGAGAACTAGCTGAATGGGAGGGGTCAGAGGGTTGTGATGAGTGGTGCAGAGTCTAGTTGGAGGTCTGTTGCTAGTAAAGTGGCCTTCTTCAGAAAACCTGGAGAGCGTTTTCTGGCAGGACTTGTGACACCATGGAGGATCGACACTGGAGCAGTCTGGTGCTGGAAGTCTGTACCCTCTGGAAATGACTCACACTGGAGCAGTTAATGAAGAACTGCAGCCTGTGCGAAGGACTCATGTTGGAGAACTTTGTGGAGGACTGTCTCCTATGAGAGGGACCCCACACTGGAGCAGGGGGAGAGTGTGAAGAGACCTCCCCCTGAGCAGGAAGGAGCAGCCAAGACAATGTGTGATGAACTGACCACATTCTTCGTGCCTCTGTGCCACTTAGGGGGAAAGAGGTAGAGAATTCAGGAGCAGAGTTGATCCTGGGAAGAAGAGAGAGGTGGCAGAGGTGTTTTAAGATTTGATTTGATTTCTCATTATCCTACTCTGATTTGCTTGGTAATAAATTAAACTAATTACCCCAAGTTGAGTCATATTTTACCCATGATGGTAACTGGTGAATGACCTCTACCTGTTTTTGTCTCAACCCACAAGCCTTTTGTTATATTTTCTCTCCTCTGTCTGGTTGAGGAGGGCAGTGATAAAGTGGGCATCTGGTATCAACCAACCACAAAGAGCTTTCAGCACTGAGGGAACCGTATGTGCAATTCTCAAGGAAAGACTGGTAGCTTGTTTAAAACTAGAGGGCAAATGGAGAAATGTCTACTTTAACCTTGTTGGTCTCACTAGATCTTTTGCATTTGTAAATCAATACTACATAGCATAGTGCATGCATCACTAAGCCCACAAAGAAGATACAGGAGCGCATTCTTTCTGCAAAGCACTGAGCTTTGTGCAACTTCCATTAACACTGAGTTAGAAATATAGTCCAAAACATGAATCCAGGATAAATACCAGATGCAGAGAATAAAAGATATGCTTTAGTCTATCCTTTATCTGGACACCTGCAGTTTCATGGCACTTTCCCAGCTTACTTGTGTTAACCTGACTTCATATCACACTCAGCTTCTTTTCTTGTTTATCCATTGATGCTCCCTCTGGGGTGGATTGTTCCCAGCTGTGTTGTGAGAGCTCACAGTCTGTGCAGCATCAGGACATGGCTGTGGTTCCTATATTTCCCTGTGACTATTTCCTATGTTGAGTCCTTAAAATTAAGGATACGTAAAAGGAATAGGAACTATATGAGGTGATGCCTTCAGTTCTTCTTTGTATCAGGTACAACTAAGACAAAACAGGTTACCTATTTTCCTGGTCCTCACGTTCATTGTTTAGTCATCTGCAATTAAAAGATGCTAATCTAATGGGGCAAGTGGTCAGTTCTAGCTTCCTTCACCTCATTACATTCCTGCATGTGAAAAACAGTAGGGTTCTTTTTCTATTATTATTTATTTCAAAGAATAACATTCTTGCCTGGGCTGAGACTTTGTATGACAAGTTTCAGTGTCGTGTGAGCTCTTTATGCTTGAGCTATAAACCAAGCCGGGGAGAAAGGATTTTCATAATAGAAATACTCACACACCACATTAATTGCATCAGCATGAACTGTGGCACTACAGTAAAGGTTGTTTTAATTTGGCTAAAAGTGAATAGATTGCTGTGAATCAATTGCAATCTAATAAGGGTCTTATTGTAAAACCTACTGATAAGATGGAGTGGCATTGTTCTGAGCTGTACTTCCTGGGAAGGAGATTTCAAAAGAACATAATGCTGACTTTTATAAATTTTTGGTCAGTGATACTATTAGAAATAGAGAAAGTCCTATCTCCCTGTGTTTCCATTTTTTCAATAAGATGTTGCCAGATTATATTAAAAGAGAATTGTGTTCCTTAATGCTGAGCTGCTCCTGGATCAGGTTGTGTGCTCTGAGCTCCTACTGTCTGTCCAGAAAGTTGAGGGGAGTTAGCAGTTCATAGACTTTGATTCTCGAGCACAGGGGAAGAAAATGAAAGTAGGTTGTCTAAGGTGTCTAAGATAGGAGTGATTCATCCCTGTTCTAAACAATTGTTTTCAGGTAGACTCTAAATATCAGTACATCCCTCTGTATCATCCCAAATTGTGGCCTAAATAACTGTTTTGACTAAAAGCCTAATTTTTTTGCACAGCTAAAATTAGGAAGGAATAAGAATCACAGAAATGCTTCTACTCAGATTATTTGGAATCTGAGCCCAGGACTGATTCGCTATCTTCATGATAAAAGCTCACACCCCAAAGGACAAGCAGCTACACATAATCAAACC
Source organism: Zapornia atra (assembly GCA_013400835.1). Classification (NCBI taxonomy): domain Eukaryota; kingdom Metazoa; phylum Chordata; class Aves; order Gruiformes; family Rallidae; genus Zapornia; species Zapornia atra. Next base: position 119,594 of record VZTU01033358.1, read on the forward strand.
CTGTCTGGGGGCAGGGGGAATTCTCCAAGAAACAATCCACAAACTCTATAAACTTGAACCTGTTCATAAGAAATGTGAAACATTTTTGTGTCCTTGAAAAAGGGAAAGAAAACCAAAACAGAGAAAATATCTCCTCAGTTTCTACAGGATTCTTCTATTATCCTAAAGGCTTTTTATCAAAGCTGTTATTGTTAGTTAAGAGCCCAAAACTTCTATTTCATGACAGGAAATACTGTTGATTTTCCTAATACTTTGAGACACACACATAGTCGTTTTGACAGCTTTCCTATGTTGCTGAATGTATTGATCCTGAAACTTTTGTAAATAGCTGTTTGAGTAAGCATTTAAGTATTTGTCATTTGCTATTTTTTAACAACAGAAAAATAACTGAAAACAAACTGACATGTTTAAAAGTATCAGGAATATCCACAGACAGAATTAGTAACGATGAAAGCATTTTAAAGCATTTTGACTTCTACTTGAAGATTTTTAACAAATCTCTAACTGGCAGAGTTCAGGAAAAGAACTGATTATTTCCCCTCTGCTGTTACAGATTTCTTTTGAAGCATCCAGTACTGACAACTGTCAGATGCAAAGTATTGGACTATATGAAGATAGTTTATTCCAGATTTTATTTGGCTTTGGTTTATTGGCAGATTCTATGATCCTAGAGGCTTTTCCTCATTTGCAATTCTCATATATTTCTTTTATCTTTTCTTTCCCTCCTAAGCCTCAGTCACACTGTCAAGGAGAAGAAATAACTCTGTGTGATTTAGCTGACCAAATATGTCAGAAATCATGAAAAATGACTAGTCCTATAGTAAATGGTCAAAGAAAAGGAAAGAATAGAAGGAAAATTATATACCCAGACTATCTGGCAAACATTTATTGATAGCAAATGCATTTGTGAACCTTAGGAATGGCTTATGAATGATTCATTAACAGAGTGTGATAGATCTTGCAGCAAATAGAATGAGAAGCAAAGAATTTGGAAAAACCTTGAAAATACGTGTGATATTCTCAGATTAATAACTCAAATGAGACTCTATAGTTTAAATTAGTAATCACTAAATTCAGACAGTCATATTTATCTGAATTGCCTTGGCCTAATTGTAAATTTATCTGTATATCAAGGCACGATGCTAAAGAACAGGAGTGTCTTCTCTTGCCTTTGGCTTTAGAAATATTTGTTTTGCTCAGATATTGTGTCATTTCTGATTCTGATCCTAAGCAGATCCAGAGGAATAAAAGGTGTATGAAAATTAAATGTAATCTTAGTTACAATTTAGCTAAATATATGCTTTATTTTAACTTAATGCTTGCTTACAGCCTATTCATAACCTCATTCAATGATAGATTTTTAAAGACTGAGAGTATATGACACCATCATCTTAAAACTTTGTATCAACACTAAAACGCACATACAGCTTTTAGCCTTCACAAGGGGAAATATCCATTCACACTATCACATGTTGCTTCACACACTGAAGTATGTTGCAAGTGTTTTCATTATATTTCTTCATCAGTGAAGGTACTGGTTGCCTTCAGTACATGTACCAGGAGAAACTTATTCTGTTGTTCCTTTTCAAGTAAATTTCCTGGACAACTTAAAGCACGTTGAGAAGGTTGGCAGACGTGGTCCTCATCTACAGAAGGTACACGGGCACATGTTCATAGAGGACATTCTAGGCTGTACAACCTCTGGAAATGCTACATCAATGTTAAGTATCTCTTGCTCTATTTCCATTAATTCTTCAAGTATGTTGAAAAGAAAGATCCATTTGTAGTTGATTTTTCTCCCCTTATATTCAAGAATTACTCATCTGAAACATGGAAGATGTTGATTAGATGATTATTGTCCATCTGACAAAGAGCAAGATTTTAAATCCAGGATTCTCAACTTTAAAGAGAATGTCTGAATATATCGTTATGAGATTTTAAATGATGGAGTTACCTCAGCCTTTTCTGTAAAAGCTGCAGTTCTCCTTTGAATACAATGCATAAATATTCATTGAATAAGGATGAGTAAGAATAATTCTTTGACCTGATGGTTTGGTAGGCTAAAATTCTAATTCCTAATGCAAAAAATGTATTATTTTACACTGAAAGACAGACTTCAGCGGGGGAGAGGTTCAGAAATATCCATTGCAGGAAATTCAATGGATCAAAATTTAGGGTATTACCTTGACAGCTTGAAGGAAGGAGAAAGACACAGCATTGCTCTCACCCAAACTAGGCATAGAGGTCCTCAAACTACTGGTCCAATTTTCTTAATGCAGAAAGCATGTGTCTCCAACTTGTTTGCATATGTAGTTAAAACATGACAGGGGGAGATCACTCACTTAGTCTATGGGGTGTATCCATTCAGTTCATATCATAGAATCATCAAGGTTGGAAAAGACTTTCAAGATCATCAAGTCCAATTGTTAGCCCTCCACCACCATAACCACTAAAACACCTCCTGAAGCACCTTGTCTACTCATTTTTTGAAGACCTCAAGGGATAGCAACTCCATCGCCTCTCTGGGCAGCCTATTCCAATGCTTCACCACTCTTTCCTAATATCCAATCTGAATCTTCTCTGGTGCAACTTGAGACCATTTCCTCTTGTCCTATTGCCAGTCACTAGGGAGAAAAGGCCAACACTCATCTCACTACAACCTCCTTTTAGGTAGCTGAAGAGAGCAATAAGGTCTTCCTTCTTCCCACCTAGCTGGAGGCAGAGCCCCTCTAACCCTGCTCATTGCATTCATTACTCACTTCTGCAAAAATGACTTAGAAGTCTGTTCAAGAAGATCATAAGTATAATTAAGCCTTTTACTGTGTCTGGGGAAATGCCCATTGGAAACTGGAGTGGTTTTTTTCCCTGTAAGAATCCCTATCTGTGATTATTTTTCCTTGCAACTCATGTACTCATTCCTCTAGTCTTGAGCTACTTTTTTTCCATTCCACTTCCTCAAATATGAGGAATGCCCTCACGCCCCCCACCCCACCCTGTAGACCCCCACTACCAAAACATTCCCATGAAAATTCAATGCACACTGTGATGATTGTTTCATCATATATCTGACATTACCACTTGGAGGATTTTATATATATATGTATATACGGTATCTATTGTGCCACCTGCTATTTTTTCAGCAAGAAGGAAGAGCTTTGTTTTGAATTTAAGAACAATCATGTAAACACGGGGAGCCAAAAATTATTGCTATGTAAGTCAATCTGACTTTTTTGTAAAGAGCAGAGGGAGGTTTTTAAGGAAGATTCAAGTGGGGGTTAAAAATAATAAGCAGATCTTGCAAGTGGAAAAGACTTCTGTTGTGCATGGTGAGGGCTATTTAGTTGCAAGTATGGAGGTCAGGTTAGTAGATATAGACAAATTAGCAGGTGTGGCTGGAAATAACAGCAAAGCAAAAAGATGATGTGAGAATAATGGGAAGCTTAACTGAAAAGGATGAAGATGACTAATGGTCAATCTGCTTTCCGCCTGCATATGGTGCCAAGACCGTGGTAGATGTTTATCAGTAGCGTTTAGGTGTTGATGCTGTATGCCAGCACTATGGAATTTTCTGAATTGTCACCCAAATCTAGCAAATGCATGAATGTCTCTGTTCTACAAGCCAGAAATCACTTGAACCTTTGTGTTTCTATTTATGCCCCTTGACCCTGGTTCTGTGTTAATGGGTCCTTCAGTAAGGCATTCAACAACCTTTCAAACAGACTTTGCCTTCTTCACAATGGCAAGTTTAAAAAAAAAGAAAAAAGCATTAAAGTCCATACCCCCTGCCTAGTGCTGAAGGGAAAAAAAAAAAAAAGATAACTTGGATTTTATACCATTTGGTACAAGTGTTTTAGCTGTGAGACTTAACCCTGCTTCCAGCAATTATTAGTGGGTTTAAAGCTGAAATCAATGACATTTCTCCCAGCAGCTCTGGAGGTATTCCACATTTTTCCCAGCTACTCTGGAAGTACAGCATATAATGTTCTCAGCCTCCCTTGTTCTGGGAACATACTTGTCTTTCCAGATCTCTGATGATTATTGCAGAGTACTAAGTTGTTACAGGATATCTCTTTCTTTGTAATTAATTAATTTATTCTTTAGTCATAATAGAAGCTTATTTCAAACACTCAAAGCTCTATCACTCATGGATGCTGTATAGATTTTTAATTTTCGCCTGTAAATGTTACATGATGCCTGTCAGTTTCCACTTTGGACTAAGGCTTTAAGAATTAGGTCAGCCACATTAAAGTAGGACAAAGTAATTTTGAAGCAAGATGTGAATATTATGTACTGAGTGACTAAAAAAGATACAATAATCTAGAATTGCTATTTTCATATTGATACAGTAAGCCAGGCTTTCATTCCTTGAAAAGCAACATAATGTGTTTCCATTCAAATTTGTTATGGACATAACTACTATGCTTGAGAGTAAAAGTCAGCACTTTGCAACCGTTAATGGGTTACATAATCTTACACATCAGAGCCTGGGCCTGACGCTTGCATCTAGCTTTGCATTCCAGCACACAAGTAATCCTACATGTGAGGATGTTTACAGGTACATAGAATCACAGAATCATAGAATATCAGATTAGAAGGGACTGCAAGGATCACCTGGTCCAACCTTTCTTGTCAAAAGGTCCATCTAGGATCTAAAAAGTATCCTGTGCTAGGGAATCCACCATCTCTATGGGGAGATTATTCCAATGGCTGATTGTTCTTACTGTGAAAAATTTTTCTGTAGGCTCATAGGAATCTCTGCAGGAGTAATGTTGTGCCCATTGCCCCTCATGTGACTCCTTGTAAAAAGGAGTTTCCAACTTCTTTGTAGCCACACTTTAAGGAATGGAACATGGTGATGAGTGCTCCCCTAAGCCTTCTTTTTCTCAAGGCTGAACAAAGCCAATTCTCCCAGCCTATTCTCATATGTCAGGCTTCCTAGTCCTTTGATCATCCTGGTGGCCCTCTTCTGGACCCTCTCCAGTCTGTTCGCATCTTTCTGGATAGTGGGGACTGAAACTAACACAGTATTCCAAGTGTGGTCTGACATGCACTTAGTAGAGTGGGATAATGACTTCTTTATCTCTGCTGGTGATTCCCTTGTTGATGCAGCCCAGCATCCTGTTGGTTTTCTCTGCTGCTGCAGCACACTGTTAACTCATATTGAGCTGCTTGTCCACCAGGACCCCCAGGTCCCTCTCCACAGAGTTCTCTTCAGCCAGGTGGATCACAGTCTGTGTTGCACTCTGGATTAAAGGTTAGTTTCCTCGAGGGGCCTGTTTCATATTCATGGCAAGAATTTAAACCAGTGCATTGTTGAGCATATGTGAAAGTCCATGGGAGCAAAAAGAGATTTTGTTTTAAATGTGAATACTATTAAAGTTAAGCACATATTAACATTTTGCTGAATAAAACAGGATTTAACTGTTGCTTAAATATTTCCCTGAGTCAGTGATTTGGTTTGGTCCGTTAGGGTGTAAGGCCATCTGTGAGTTTTAGGTGTAAATCTGAAGTTTGGGAATATTTGGAACAGAAGAGATCTGTGTTGTGGTTTTTAAGATTCAATGTGAAAACTTTAGAATAATGTTGTTAACATTGTTTGTGAAATAACTGCAGTAGCTATATATTCTGTCTGGTCCAGATGGATAAAATCTCCAAGGGACATTTGTTTTTATGGCCTCTAGCTTATTATTTTAACGCCTAACTTTTATGAGGCAAACTCATTATTTTTAGCAGTCTTTTACTGTCTCTTAAATGCAGTGAAAGGCAAAAGAGGACCACAAATCTGTTATATTTAAAGCTACTGAACCAAATTTCAAAATTCATCACAGGCCTTGTACATTTCTTAAATAAAAATACGAGTAACTGTCTCTTGACCAAAGGTTTTTCCTCTCTCTGAATATAACCCAGACACTATATCCAAAAATTTGTCTGTATTATTGACTCGGTGGTGTTTGGTGATAATGTTCCATCAGGCTGTGTTCAAATCAGTGTAATTTGGCTCAGTGCAGCTCAATATACATGCAACGTATAATAAGCAGTCTATGTTTTAGTTGTTAAAAAAAAAGCTGAAGAAGGACATAGAAGCATAACAATAGGAATGAAGTGACCTCAGGATATCACTGATTTCCTTTACTAATCCCAGACAGATTAATCTTTGTTGAAATAAAGTTTGACAGCCATTTGTCTAATCTGTTTTTAAAATAGCCAGGTGATGCAGCATCCCCAGCTTCTCTTGACAGTTGTGTTTTAGCACTTAACTTTCTTGCCATTCAGCATGTTCTTAATGTGTAGGTTAAATCTCCCATGTGGCAACTTAAATCCATTACTTATTGTCCTGGAGAATACATTAGTGCTTTTCTCTCTTTGCCAACCTTTTGATGGCGTCAGCTGTCATCTGAAGTTTGTACTTGTTCCTCCCCTTGGTCTTCTCTCAGCTAAGTAAAGCCAGTACTTTCCAGCTTTCTTCCCAGGTTTCACTGGAAAACTCTCAGTGTTTCTTGCACTTTTCCAGACTTTCTTCAGTTGATCCAGCTATAATGTTACACCCAAATCTGATACAGTACTCCAGCTGAGCCTCATCAAAATTACAGAGACTTCAGGTATCTTACATACAGCGTGTCTACACATACCTCCTGGTACATTATGGCTGTGGTCAATGTGTGTTCCATTTTTGGTCCATTAATTCTCAGATCATCTCCTGTAGAACCACTTCTATTATTTTGTCTTCCTCTGTAGCTGTGTGTCACTTTGTATTTAATGCCACTGAATTACTTACCATTTTTCTGATTTCATCACATCACTTCAAATTTCATTCCAGTCCTCTAAAGTGCTTGCCATCCTTCCCAGCTTGTTATCATCTTCAAATTAAAAGTGCTTTCTATCCCATCATCTAAATCATCAATAATGAAACTAACTGCTAGAGTACAGGATGGATTTAGGATGGCAGAGTTCTCTTAATGGCAAACTTGAACAAGTTCTTCATAGGATCCGGTTTGCTTCTAAAATTCTTCACCCGTTCTACTTTTACCTTTATTATTTATTTGTGGAGCAGCAGTGTTCTGAGAAGTGGCATGTCCTGAGAAGTCCTGTGTCGCAATTCATACAAGAAGGAGGAAACATTTTGAGCTGACTGGATGGACCATAAAGATTGTTACTCCTGATGAATGTGGAACAGATTTTGGAGGTTTGTCAGGGTCAATGTAGAGTGAAGAAACAGGTGGCATTGAACATGAATGGTTCTCAGATCTGTTAATATTGGAAAGTCATACGACTTATTTGTGAACCAGTTCTGTTGCAGTTTAACCAATCCACAGTTCCACTGCCTACTTACACGTGCTACTTAGACATTATTATGCCTTCTCAATACTTTTAAAATGTATTTGTAATTCTTTCACATTTTTCTCTTTCACATCACGATACTGCAAGCATAAGCACAGATGTAACTGTACAGGATCTCCTGAATAACTGAAAGGATTTTTTTGTTAGCAAATAATGAACATAATTTCACTAAAATGCAGTTTAAAACAAGCTCCGTAGGCATTTTGTGCTGAATAACATGAACGAGGGTTGGGGTTTTTTTTAATGTGTCTATATGGAATTCTAAGCAGTTCTTTTCATATCGCATAAAATTTTCAGTTTACAAAAAATTAAAAAAAAATAAATTTTAGGAGATTTGAATCTTTTTGGCTAAATCAAATTTCTCATATTTAACTCCAGCAAACAGTTTAAACTGTTCTTGTAAATGTATAACAAAAATGAGAAACACCTAAGTTTAATGAGATTTTATCTGCTATAGAAAAAGGTGCTATTCACAAAATTTAAAAACTATTTTATTAGACTTCATACCAAAATATTGAAAGACCAAAAATATTTTATATTCTTATGGAATTATGCAATCCAGGACATTTACATCCTTCTACATAATCTAGTCCATCATAATATCAATGAAGAACACTGAAAATATTTACAAATATATGTTTCTAGAAGGTAGCACAACAGTAATATTTCAGATAAAGTTTTATTCAAAGTGAAAAAGCTATTTAATCATTTCCTCACAAATGTTCAGTCCTGAGTACTACTGAAGCTGTATCAGCAATTTGTTGTGAAACAGCATTAAATGTGAAAGCAAACCAATATGAATCCAAGAAATCCTCTTAGGGAAATTTCTGTTTGGGAGGCAAAAAAGTTTTTAATAAATTTACTTTTCCATTCCAAGCAAATCACCTTGTTTTACGTCATTTGCAGTCCAATATAATTAGACCTTGAGTAATGTGTAACTGATTCTATTTGAAGAGCAAACAAAACCCAACTGTGACTCTCTAGATCAGAATATTGATGATTTCAGGTGGAAAAACAGATCACAGACATAGATGGCTAAAGAGACTGTGCTGACATGACACCTTTCTGAAACTCTGCAGCATGCTAGGTGTATAACCCTGCATTTTTATAACTACTGAAAGGTGACCACTATGTGGGTTCTTTTAATTAGGGGAAGGTGCAAAGGCATCCATAGATCAGGCAGCCTGGAGCTTATGTAGATACCAGAAAAAGTCAGAGCAAAAGGGTCAGCTTTTTTGTTTCTTGACATCAGCACTCTGCTCACCCTTTGCTGAGGATAGCACTGTGCAAAATGCTACTGTTTATCCCATAGCAGCTCTGAGCCATTTAATCCTTAATCTCTGGGTTGACAATTTTTGTCATAAACTCTCAAAACCCAGAATAAATGTCAGAATATTTTTATATTTGCATTCTTGCGAAAAGGTTTTCTCTGCATACTCATCTTAGATTTTGACATTAAATGTGTCTTGAGCAGAGACGCATCCAGACTGAATTCACTTGACAGCTGGATCATAAATAAAAGAGAATCTCGATGCCCTTAAACATGCTGATGGACTTTTGCTGATCACTATCGGCTTAATTCAGTGCACCAACCCACCTTCATGCATTGTGCTGCACAAGTCCTTCATAAAAAAGTAACAAGTAAAAGGAAGCATTTACAGGTTCATGCTCAAATATCACTGAGCAACATGCAACCAATCAATAATGTATTAAAGAACATCTGTGATCATAATTGCTTAAGTACATATCACTCACTGGTATGATGCATTGTGAATTTGCAAAGCTGTGAAGGAAAAGGTAAAGGATGCAATGGATTTTTATTTCACGAAGACATAAAGGAAGCAAATACAGTGGAAATTTAATTAAGTGAACAGGATGATGCATTTTAAAAATACTTTTGGCAAAATGCAGAGGAATGGGAAAGTAAAGGATTTATGTAAGCACAAAATTGATGGACCTACTCTGAGATTATATTAAGAAAGTGTCCTTTTGAGGCATGTTTAGTTCTTCAGGGAATGAAAAAGACAATTAGAAAATATTTGAAGATATAGAGCAGGGACTCATTGAGAAATTTCAAGAATGAGCTTTGTGTAAAGTATAAAAGATTAGTCATCATCAATAGTTATTTAACTGTAAGATTGGAAGGCTTTAAAATAGATGAAATGCTTCAAAGAACTAAGTGAAATGTGAGTTGGTTTGGTAGAGGCAGCTTTTTAGTAAATGTTTAATGAACCCATCATATGAAATGATTAATATTTTCACAAACAGATGATTCTTTAATCTATTTGATGAAAGCATAGCGGAATCTAATGTCTGGGATTTGAAGCTAGCAAAATTGAAATAAAGAAATTCAAATAAAGAGAATATATTTAGGTGGATATATTTAATTATTGGGATTATTTGCCTTTGTATTACAAGCTGACTCTTATCACATACTGCCTTCCATCAGTGCTACCTGCCCTTCTAAGGAAGGCTACCATTAACAAACTAATCTGAGAGTCCAAAGCTTCTTTATACAACAGGAAAGAAATGGAGATGTCCTGGTTTTTATTCTTGGTCCTCCTGTCTTAGAAATCTAGGAGCACACCATACCTTCTGAAAAATCATCTGTGCTTACACAATAAATACCTTCAGTGCACACATTTCACTATGACTATCTGGCGTCAAATGATCAGAGTTACCAGATTCTGGAAATTCTGAGCACAAATAAAAAAACCTTTCTAGTTGAAAGAATGATCTTTAGTTTTAAGGTAAACTTCTACAAGGCAGTTTCTAGAAAGATCATCTATTTTAATTTCATGGAGTTCAAAGGATGTTGCTAGCATGGTGATAAGGCCCAATTCACTCAGTTGATGCTTCCTGCTTCTTATGTTGAGCTGACCAAGAGTTTACTAAGTGATACATTGTTTTTTTGGGATTCTCATCTGGTTTCATTGTTCAGACTTCAATTTAATCTGATAATTGTATGGAAATGTTTTAAATTCTGGTAATGTGAAATTCTACCATTCCAGTATTCTGTTTCAGCAGAAGACCTTCACAGCTTCTGTAATACCGGATACTACTCAAAGAGGTCATTTCAAACAGAGCCAAATCAGTCTTGTATTATGCTGCTCAACTCATCCTTTATAGTCGAAACCAAGTCCTTAATATCTTGTAATTTTCTGGCTGTCTGGTGATACCTACCCTCTGGATTAGAACTGTAGGAAATCAATGTTTTCAGATCAGTTTAAGGTTAACCTTACTGCTGCAAACTCACAGGAGGTTTGAGGATCTGCCACAACAGTACTACAGCACTATTGCTCTTCCACTAGAGTAGTCGACTGAAAAGGACTTAGTGATAACTTCACTGCTCTTTTCCCTTTCTCCTCAATCTTACTTAACGCTACCCAGCCGAAACCTTCAAAACTCCCTGATTTCACAGAGTTATTTTATACAACTTTGCTAAGTGAACGAACTGTAAATATGTTTTCTCATAAAGAGGCTTCTGCCAACAAGAGGTTCCCAAAGTATAGAACTAGACCTTAGCTTTACTTTTAGGGATCTTGTTAAAAGCATTTAAGTAACCACAATGAACTTTCTCATCTTATAACTGTTTTTGGATTCAAGCTTTATGCATGTGTACTGACTTTGGCTGGCTTAGAGTTCAATTTCTTCATAGCAGCCTGTATGGTGCTATGTTTCAGTGTTGCAAGTAAAAGAAAGAGCTTTAACACTCCCACATTTTAGCTGTTGCTGAGCGATGCTTACACAAGAGCCGAGGCCTTTTCTGCTTCTCACCCCACCAATGAGTAGGCTGGGGATGCACAAGGAACTGGGAGGGGACACAGCCAGGACAGCTGACCCCAGCGGTATTCCATATTTATGATGTCATGGTCAGCAACAAAAGCTGTGGGAAGAAGGAGAAAAGGGACATGTTTGGAGGCACAGTGTTTGTCTTCCCAAGTGACACTTAGCATGTGATGAAGCCTTGCTTTCCTGGAGATGGCTCAACACCTGCCTGCCCATGGGATGTGATGAATTAATTCCTTGTTTTGCCTTGCTATATCTATTAAAGTGTCTTTATCTTAACCCAGGAGTTTTCTCACTTTTGCACTTCTGACTTGCTTCTTTGTCCCACTGGGGGAGTGAATGAGTGGCTGTGTGAGGCTTAGCTGCCTACTAGGGTTAACCCACAGTAACATGTCTTTAGGGGGCTCTTTAAAAACCTTTTTATTATAATCTGCTTCTGTTAAAAAGCCTGAAGAGAGCCAGTAGTCTAACTGTTTATCTTTTTTGATGTCTGTAGAGTTGGAACATGATAGATGGCATAATATAGTGTCAAAATAATCAATAAGCATTTGACATGACATTATACCATACTAAGAACAAAACAAAACACTAAATCAACCCAAAACACTTAACCCTCATACTTAATTGAATAGTATTTCATTATCTTACCTCGCCAACCAATACTCATTAAAAGGCTGACTCACACATACAAATCCTTAAAGGTCCATTTTGTAGTCTTCAGGGTGTTTTAGAATGACACTGTACGTCCTGCTGGACCAAAACTATTCTCTCATGGACCTCTAGAGATTAATCTTTCCTATTTGCCAGGAACTGTAAAATCATATTCAACATGAAAGTTTAAGTTATTTTTCATTTATCTTTTATTTTGAAGTTGACAAAAGGGACAGACATTCAGAGAAAAAAAAATCTTCATAAGGTCTAGTACAAAAATTCTTACTCACAAACCTTCTCTTTGAAGACATGATTTTAGATATGAAGGCTTATCTGCAAGTCAGATCTAAATAACACAGAATTTCAATTGAAAATGTGGATTCAAAAATGGAGCTCAGTCTTACTGTAAGTGGTTGCATGCCAGGTATTTTACAGCAGTCTGTGAGACGATCAAATTACTTTCAGCTGATGGTTTTCTTCAGAAAGGGAGCGAAGAGAAGCATCCCCTTTTCACAGTTGTGGGTGATACAGGAGACAAAAGGCAAATAAACCTAAGACTTGTTTAAAGAGGTTTTGTGTTCTTTTCATACCAGCAGGATGGGTTCATGTGTACGCTAATACTTGTGAAGGTGGGGGGCAATGGCAAAATATGGGACAGTTCTTGGGGGCTAAATAAGATGCAATAAGAAGGCAAATAAAGGACATTAAAAGACTTTATCTAATTTTCCTGGTGGTCTTTTATTTTTGAATATGCTATGAGACTGTAATATGCCCAGCTATTGATCTATTCATTCGCTAGCCTTAAGCTACTTATGCATACATTATTTTTAAATTTCTACTTTCTTTTATGTTTCTAGGAATATGGATCTTTGGGAGAAAAACTTTCCATCTTCATAGCAAAGTGATAAGTAATCAACAGTATTTTTGGGAACGGAATTATTTTGGGGCAATTTAATTTAAGCAAATTGCATCCTTAAATCTTTATTTCTTCCTACAAGAAAGAACACAGGTAGAGAAGGTGTCCAGGAAAAATGAGAAAGAGTGGACACAGATGAATCCGTTGTGTCTTGTTGTGGCATAAAGCATAGGAGATGCACAAAGAGTACAAGAAAAAAAAAAAGGAGAAAAAAAAAAAAAGCAGGGTTTTTCCATGAATACTTCAAGGAGTGAAAAAGATTTGATGAGTAGTGAAAGACCTTCAAATACCGGGAAGAAACATCACCTTTGCTTTGTTCTTTTTTAATAGATCTATAAAACCAATTGTAAACCCAGTTGGTTATGTTTAATGCCACTCTGTTTTAGCATTAAAGCCTCACCTGTAGTCATGGTACATCCTGATGCCCATTGCTAAGTCTGACTAGTAAAATACATAAAATGCTTCTTCTGCAATATACATGAGGAATCCAGAATAATTCCCATGAAGCTACCTCTAATTTCTTCCCTTCTCTACTATGGAAATGCAGCAACATAGCTGTGAAATTTACTAAGTTCAGTTTCCTCAGGCAATCATGCTAATGTTACCAGGAGGAACTGTCCTACTGATCTGCAGAATACATTTCTGAAGCGTATCTACACTAGCTCTTCACTAGTTCTCAGCATCACCATGTCTCCTCTGGATCTCATTACACTGTTCAGATCAGGTTTTCAAAATTGAAAAGTGCTTTAGAATCAAAAGCAGTGTTTTTCACTTTCCGTATTGGCTGAGATTTGGGGGCCTTGACTCGTATATTGGTTCGTTTATTAGTTTGACATGTTTGTAATTTTTTTCCTTCTTGTCAATCCAAAACTTCTATTTTAAGCTAGCTCTTTCACCTCTCTAAGCTACTCTTTGGAAAGACTTTTCAGGTTTGAAACTGATACCAAGTATTTTGTTTCTGGTTTTTTCCTGAAAGGAAATAAAACCCTAATGAAATAAAACTTGTGTTTGTTTACTTAAATACTTTCTTTCATCAAAACACTTGTATTTTTCAACAGATCTAAAGCCTACATGTATATGCTCTTCTTCATTTTAGACTGGAGGATCTAGTCATCCTGCCTGTCCTTCAGCTTTGAGATGAAGGAAAGGCAACACACTCTCTTTTGTACTGCTGGGAGAGAAGGGTGGGTTTCTTTACATTGAGGGCTGGCTGCTGGAAAATGAAAAGACTGTAGGAGCCTAACCTAAAGAAACATGACCATGGCATATTTATTCTCTGATTTTATATTTTTTGGTATTTAGGTCTTCTCTATAAAGGTAATCTGTAGGACAAAATAATAGTAGTAGTAACTATTATTGATTACTAATTGTATGCTATGCTAATACCTGCTAGCACAACAGCACTCAGCATACCCACGGTTGGGTTTGTGTACACATCATGTTTCAAACATGTTTCTGTGAGATGTTTTGAAGGAAAGCAATTCATGAGTTGTACAGATATTTGCAAGGTCTCTTTCCCAAGCACAGAGGGAAACACAGGAACAAGGATGAGAATGCTGAGCTGCTTCTTTGACAATATTATAACGGGCAATGGATGCTAATGCTGGGACTGAAGGAGGAAAGAGGCAGTAGGTGTTACATAAGAAGTATCTCAGCCAGAGAAACCAACCTTTTTACTGTTGTTTTGGAGGGGACCATCACATCAGCTGGTAAGAATGTCCAGACCATCCCTGAAAGTCCCTCTCAAAGCCCTTCCTGCACTGCATTTTTCTAGTTTTAGGGATGAAGCCTACTGTGATGAGGCAGGTATTGCCTGACAACTTTAAGTCTTCCAGTAAGTCTCTGCCTACTATTCTCCATGTTCCTAAACATTCATACTACAGGTGAAGAGAGGAAAGTTCCAGATGTCATTGCTTTGCAGGAAGAAAAATGCAGTTAATAGCATGACTTGGTTTGCAAAGCTGCAGAAGGGTCATGCAGGAACATATCAGAGATGTCCCACAAAGGCTGCTGTGTATGTTCAAGTACCAGCATCACAGCACAGAAAGATGTGTTATTCAAATGATCTATTAGAAATCTGGAGCCAGCTATGGTAAGAGCTGTGACTATGGTTATTATATGTAAGTATGCAATCCCACCTCTTCAAAAAGTTTTTAAAATACATCTTCTTGCTTAGAAAAGTCTTTTATCTTCAGGCTAGTCCATTTCCAAAGTGAATTAAGATAAAACAAAACAATGTCAATCCTAAACTGCAGGAAGACTATTCACATGGAGCAGTTATTTCCTGGTGTAGGAAATCTCTGTGATCCATAACTTTGGTAATGTTCTTATACAAACTACTTTTCACCTGCTCTTGGTCACTGCTGTAGTTTCTTGGAGCTTTTTCAACTGTAGAAGCTGCACAGAACTTCCAAAATTAAGATATCCTCAGAGTAAATTGTTGGAAACAAGTTCAAAGAGTAGCATGTAGCGTGACATTTCCTGTGTTACATCTATTTAATGAATGCCTGCAAATGCAGTCAGAAAGACCTTTTAAATTAAATTTCATAATTGGGCTTAGAACCTGAAATCAACTTACCTCCACAGAAACCAACAATTGTGTAACCACAGTAGTACAGAGTCTGGGAGTGGGTGAAAATGTGTAGGCGGAAACAGAACATAATTTTATTCTGCTTTCTTGGTGCTGGTAATGTCATAAACATCCTGCCATTCTGATATCATTGTGTTAATGTTAAAATATTTGGTTGATGCAAATAGGAGTAGAGATGTAATATTCTTTATATGGCATTGCCCAGAGCAAAGTAAGAACACCATGACAACAAGTAGCCTGCAAGCTGTCATGTTATTTGTGTTCAGCTTGCAGAACAGCTTATAAAAAGCTATCAGCTGACAGGCATCCTGAACATCAATAGTAATTGAGAGAGAAAGAATAGAAGAATAGCAAATGGTGAACATGGGGTGGGGGGGAAAGTACAATAATACACCTTAGGAACAATACCTTTCCATACACTTTAAATTTTCTAAAATGACAGTCATTTATTAAAAAAATACAACTTCTCAAATAAAACCCTTGAATGCAACCACTTTAGCCTTCAAACATCACCATCCCCCCTATAGACAACTTTGGCAATCAAAGGTGACAGCACACAAGAAACCCTTCTAACATTCTGCTGAACAAAACTGTCAAGCAATTAGAAAATTGACAAAGATGACTGCAGGTATATGAAGGAATTTCATTTAAAAGTACATATATTACATAGGAAAATATATCCAAAGAACAACAAACTATGTGAAGGGTAACAGCACTTAAGAATATTGTCCATGGTGCTGTCAGGATATTTATAGATATACCTCTTAAGATTAAGCATCGCAGAAGTTACTGATCTATATTTTTTTTTTTAATTTGAAAATAATCTAAAAATTGCTTAGGATCTTAGAGTAGCTTATTACTGTTTTGTCACATACAGAAGTACTAAATGACTATGAAGCAATGCGCGTTTTTGTATTGGTGAACTTGATCACTTGGGTCCCTGCCCTGGGGAAATTCAGTTTTAGGAAACAAACAATAAGCAAGAAATCACATACTACACAGCTGACATAGTATCAATGGGACTGTTTGTGAGACTAAAGTGAGTGGGACTAGATTCCTTAACTATTATTGTTTCATTTGGAATTTAAATTATGTGAAACTGTAGCCAAGTGTTTTAATATCTGAATTTTTACACGCAACACTCCACCAACTCACGACAATTTTGTCCCCCAATGAACAGACTTTTCTAGATGTAGCAAAAGTAAAAAAAAAAGGCGAAAAAGATCTGCTGATTGGCATTTCTATCTGGCCCAGGTTTTTCTGCATCTCTTGACACCTTGGCATATGTCAGGAAATACAGAGATATACTACTAGTACTGGTGGTACAAAGCAGTATTTTAACACTTATTCACCTGTGGAAAAATAAAATTTGCCAGAAAAAATGCAGGGCACCATTTTACAAACTGGAACTTGCTGGGGAAGGCTGCTTTTTTTTTTCCATGTCACAGATTCAGCATAACCAGATTCTGTGAATGACACACAGGCTCTAATAAACTACTTTTTACAATATACTGCACTACTTTTTAAATACAAGGGAGCTGAACACATGAGCTCGTATTTGGCTTCATTAATGATATACCCTACTTAAAAGTATGAAAAATTCTGCTGACAGGCCATCTGTTTGCTGTCAGCTAGGAATCGATAGCGTGGCCCTCAACTGCATCAGCTGCATAGGACCTTCTTGAAGAATTCAGCGAGCAGTCTCTAGAAAGTAAACTGCTTAATTTTGCTTGTCTTAGCTGCCACTGTAAGGAATTAACATCTCCATTTTTCTCTAGGTTAAGATAACAAACAAAACCCCCACCAAACCCTAAAACAACAACAACTACAACAAAATAACAACCAACAATGCACTGATACATTATACCTGTCAGGGAAAGAGGGAGGCAGTGATGGAGAAAGTAAACAAACAGATCATCTCTAGTACTTTTCCTGGTTCTGGACATAATAAATATATTTCTGAAGTTCATAGCACTGCTTCTCAGTAGTTTTCCAAAATACAAATTGTAGATCATCTTGGGAAACACTGCTTTGAATGCAAAGGTCCACTGAAGTAATTACAATTAAATAAAGAAAAGCAAGATTTTGTCACTTCAGTACAGTTTTTGTCATTTGTGTGTTTAGATGAGGGCTAACAGAATTTAATGACCCAATTTGCTTTGATATCAAGGGATTTCATAAAATGAAAGTTGAGTATGTTCAGAGGAAGAAAATGAGCCCACATTGCATGGTCTTGGATAAGTGCTCTAAACTTGTCCTCCTGCTGGGAGGTTTGTGTCTCATTTTAGAAAGAAGATGAAGCCTTACCTTCCGGTGGGGGGGGAGGATGTTCCAGATGTGGAAACCTGCAGGTGATGATTTCTCAAGACTGATTAACTTCTCACACCAGAGAAGAGTATCAGCATTTCCTTGTTATCTAGGTAAGCCAGTCTACTGCCTTTAAATGGCTTTGCAGGGACCACAGCTTCATTGTACAGGTACTCACTGCACTTAACACTGGGAAGCTGATTCCACTCAAGTCCCAGATAACTCAAGTT
The DNA here is from genome assembly GCA_013400835.1 of Zapornia atra. NCBI lineage: Eukaryota > Metazoa > Chordata > Aves > Gruiformes > Rallidae > Zapornia > Zapornia atra. The sequence goes on from VZTU01033358.1 coordinate 137,415, forward strand.
ACTTGTGAGAGCATCCATGTCCCTGTTTGGATTCAGCACTGAGTTGTGCAGTGCCTATAACAGAACAGGAGCCAGAAATGCAGATTTCATAATCCTGAGTGAGAACTGAGACTGCCACTGACTGGCTACCTCACAACATGACAGAGCAGAAGTCATTCAGGCCAGCAGCACCGGGATCTATAACATCTGCAAAGGACAGGCTGGTCTTTCTTTCTCCCAACTCCCATAAATCTCACCTGAAATAAAATCAGTTTCATGGAATTTAATTTATCTGCTACAGAACTATAAACAGCTGAGTCAAACCTGCTGGCATTTGCAATATGAATGTTGATGCAATTATTGAAATTGTCAGCTGCTAGCACCTTGCTGTAATAATAAAGGATTTTCCCAGGGCATTTTGAGAGCACCTTTCATTCTAGGCCATTCTCAAGTGTGCTGTGAACCTATGCAGAAGCTATATATAGGAAGCGCTTCATCCACCCGTGACAGGCAGCCACCTACGGGATGAATCACTGAGCCTCCTCACAGCTTCCAACATCGGGACCCAGCAGATCAGAACAGTGAGCAAACAAAGATGGTACAGGGCTGATCCTCATCTCCATCATGCTTGTTTTTCTGCACGCTTATCCATGCCCTACACCAAAGGAAAGCAGTTTGCAATATTTTTTTTTCACTATGTAACTCCCAGGCTGAGAGTTATTCATTTATTATTAAAAGCTATGTTTTTGTATCCCACTCCCTCCCCTCCTTGAATGTTTCCTGATCACATTTGGTCAGGCTATAAAGCTTCATCAACATAGCTGTAAGACTACATATATAATCTCATCATTAATATATCTCATACCTATTAGTGATTTTTTAACATTAATTTTATAAAAATGTTTCCTTCAGACAAGAAAGAAAAAAAAAAAAAACAACCCAAAAACCCTAACAGAAAATCCACCTCTGGTATCATCACTGGTATCATCTCCAGAACTGTTCCTTCAACTTCTCCCATCTCACTCCACTTACCCTGCAAAATGCTGATGTCGCACTGTGGGATTTGTCAGTCTAGATTGCAATTACATTTATGCCTCTAAGAAATAATACAAAAACCCAAGCCATTGTCAGCTGTAAGGGTGAAGGAAAACCCCGCATCTCTGTGCTGACTCTAACTGGGCAATGGAGCGATATATTTGTGCCTGCATATCCCCAATACTCCCTGAGTATCTTCACGCAGCAGTGGCCAGAGACACTTAACTTGCCATCTGCAAGGGCCATGAAGGAGTCCCACTGAAAGCCAGAGGCATCATGTCACGAGTTTTTGTTTTTTGGTTTTTTTTTTAAACCTGAAAAAAGATGCTATTCCGTGTGGGAGCTGCTGAAACCTTGTGGAAGCAGCAGAGACTTAACTTTTAAAATCAAATGCCTTAGTAAAGAGAGCTTTTAAACCTTGCAGAATAAGATTTTTACAAGCTACTGCGTTTATCTTTTTTTTTTTCCCCAGCTTTTTAGCGCTGAGGAACAGTCTCTTACATTTTTAATAGACAAGGAAACCGAGAACAGGTTGAAAGTATATGCTGAGCTCTGGAAACAGCTGCAGTTCAGCCCTTTTGGCATATGCTAACTCAAAGAAAGCTTGTAATTTTCAAAGTGTTTTCTCGGAGGATACAATGTCACTGTTTGTTTCAAAAGACATTCAAAAGTTATTCAAAACTTGCTTGTTTGGGGATCTTTCCCTCCTTCTGCCGGATTCAGTCTAATTTTCTGTCACATTTTCTGAAATTTCTGAAAATGCTACATTTGGCAAAAGAGCTGCAGATCAGCTGTTGAACACTTTCTACTCCTTTCATCTAGCATTGTCTCATCTTGCACACTATTCTTATGTCACAATTTACATTCAGTTAGATGCCGGATGGAGTCAAGGAAGCCCACTGAGTGCAATGTCTGCTGGATTAGCAGCAATCATGTCTAGACCTGGCTTCAAGTTCTAGACTCAAGTTTTATTTGGACACCTCTCCTAATTCACAGTGCTAAACTTTTTAATATCAAAACTCTGTCACGTTGCTGAATCCCAATACATAGAGAATCTGATGGATCTTTTGGTCACAAGATGAAGGATGTAGATGTTTACTGCCCAATAGGAACACAAAATTGGCATGCATCCATTCATGCCTCCATAATGCACTTTAGTCATGATTCTATTTTAACTGGTGATTTTCCTAAATTGATTGTTATTTTGAGGAAATGGCACAAATTACTCTGAGATTCATAAACCTGGGGATGCATGTACTGATGGACTATTTCCCTACGTAATAAGTTCCATGCCAAACCCTGCTCACAGGAACATCTATGAGATAGCTGAGGCACCCAAAAAAAAAGTGGCAGCTGATGTTGTGTAGGATGCCTCAGTTGGAAGCCATGTCAAAATTGCAGATTTAACATGATACGTTATAAAAATCACAGGCCATGGCTTTATGGCTCACCTTTCTCCCAGCTTTTTATGCAATAATTTAATTTCTTCCATAGCTTGCAGAAAAATATTGTAGTTTATTTTAGGTACAATCATTCCTAAGTTGGCAATCACAGCTGCAATCGCATAAGACAGCATGAATTCTTATAAAAATAGCCATAATGATTTGGAATAAGGTAGAGGTTTTTCACACTCTCATGATTACTTAAACATTTTTATGATGTTGTACAGTGATTTAATTTCTTTTTCTTTCTCTTCTGTTTAGGCAAAATTAAAGTATATCCATTTTTAAAGTGCTATTAATACACAATGGAACTGGGGATTATTTTTGAGTTTAATATTCTATCTCTAGCTATATTAGGATTCAGTGAAGATTTGTGACATGCTTAATGCTTGTTCACTGCCTATATTTGAATATATGTTAATACACTATATTTTAATATGCTTTAAGAGATAAACCAATGTGCATTCCATATTATAGATCTTAAATAGAGTATAAATAGTTCCTAGAGTTATATGTTAGAATGTCATAGTGATTTCCTTAGGAAAATATTTAATACTAAACCACACCTTTAAATTTCACAGATCTTAATTATAGATTTGTAATTATTGTCAGCAATTATTATTTATAGAGTCTTGCAAACGTACGTTGCAGTTTTATGTCCTCAACCAAGGAAAACTAGTAGAGAGGATGCCTTTTGAACACTGACTATTCAGCACTGACAGTACAACATTTTTTCCCAAGAGAGTTAAGCTGGTAGTTCAACTGCAGCTTTCCTTTTGAGCCTTTGAATAGATAAATACGTGGTATTGGACTTCACAAGGGCAAGTTATGCAAAGATGAGTTTACATCTTGGTAATGTCTTCCATCTCTATTTGTCCCCATTTTCAAAATGAGAAGACTATTTCTTCATTTTATAGGCCAAATGGATGTCAAATAAACTTAGTACTAGGAAGAGATGCTCAGATGTAGATGTGGGGGACTCAGAGTGTTCAGGCTCCTCCTCATGAAGCAATGCTCCATGAAAGTTCAGGTGAACCTGCCTATGACTGAGTCTTCCACTCCTCAACTCACCATTTCTAATTCATGGGAAGGTCTTTGTTTTTTCTGCCCCACTGAATGCTCTGGCAGACTGGTACTTATATAGTATTGATTCATTTCCATTTTATCAAATTCTGTTCTGTTTCTCAAAACTTATTAAAATTGAAATTACCATTTAAAAAAAAAAAAGTATTTGCTTCCATGGGAAATTTAGAAAACTTCACTTTCATCTCCACAGTGAAATAAAAACTTGTTCAAAGCATCCTAAATTCCCATGAAACAAAATTGAATTTCAGCCAGCTTTGATACAAACAGTAAAGCCTTTTCCAGTATCAGAGTCTAATTTCATCTTTTAAGGAGCTATTAAAACACTGAAGCCTTGTTGTGATAAATCTCAGTCTGTAGAGGGAATTTTAGTGGTAAAATTTTAATCTCTCTCATGAAAATGCTGTCAAGGTCATAATAATGCTACTATAAATAGAAACATGTGCAGTTTACCTCAGTTTTTACTTAACCTCAAGGTCCTTATGGGTTCTTATGCCAAACAGCCTCACAGCAACTAACGCTTGATTTTGTGAAATTGCTTTAAACTCAAGACACAATGAAGTAACCTCAGACAGCTATGAAGTGGTGTAAAGCTCAGTGGTTCTCCAGATTCTACAGTTATCTTCTTCCTAATTACACTGCCTCATTTCATTTTTAATAAGAAAACTGAAGGTGAACAAATAAAAAACTCACCATATTTCTGTTTACAGTCTTGATCAGTGACGTTGACTGGGCCATTCAAAATCACAGAATCATAGAGAAAAGGGAAATAATTCCCTTTTTCTTCCTACTTAGCTATTTGATCCCATTAGAGTTACTCTGATTATATATTAATTTAGGATAAAAGTTCTCCATTAGTAGATTATTTTTCTTTTTACTTGTTACTAATTGTCACAGTTTCCTGGTTGCATAAATGTATATATTCAGGTATATTTGACTTCTGAAATGTATTATATTAATTTATTTATATTGCATCTGAATGTACATATACAATTACCTTTTTGATTATGGCAACTTTGCAAGGCACCATGTATTAAACAGTTGTTCACTCAAAAGGCCAGGGAGAGAGTCTGGGTTTATATTGTCTGTAGAGCCTTCTGGCCCCAAGTATTAAATTCCAGTATAATGAGGATCTTGTGCTACTTGTATACTAGACTGGGATTTGGCTTATGCTGCCAAAGTGGTGGCAGTGATGAAAGACTGAGGAGCAACTGCCAAAAACTGCTTGATATTGTGCAAGCCCCCATGCTATATAGTCTGATAGTTGAAAGGGCTTCATGTGCAAGAGCAGGATCTGCAGATGACATGTATACAATAAAGCAACGTTTGTAATAACCATCTGCTACGTATCCCCTCCTTTCCCTTTATGCGTGCACACATATCACACAGCTATAAAACACTATGAGGCCGTATTAGCTCTTTGGGATTAATGATATGGTGAGACACATTTTATAGTCACTATATGATATTTTTGTCTGTGGAGAGGAAGAGAAGTTATTTGAAACCCAAGGAAGCAGAAGCTGAGGTTGGACCCTGAAAAAATCAGAGATTTCCAGTGGGCCTCCTTAATGAATGTATTTTTTCTTTTTTTTCCAAATGGCAAAATGGATCTTAAAGTGTTGAGAGTGAAAGTAGGTTTGTGGAAATTGGGGCGAAGGAGTGGTTTAAATTTTAGAAGAGATTTCAGTTTCATTTCTAGAATAACAGTAATGAAAGAACTTTGAAAATTATACCAAAGATAATCCAAATATTTTTGAACTGGAGAAAAAAGTTCCATTTATTTTTAAGCCTTTTCCTATAAAACTCTTTCTATCTTTGAATAGAAGTGGTTTTAATTAGCTGCTCTTTGAGAAGTACTTGACAAAATGAATGCTTATATACCCCACTCATTTATCCAACCTTTCTCCAGAAACCAAGGCATAGGTCAATTTAACATAGTTTTGTAATATAATGGTTTTAACATCTTTGCAGTGCATTCTACAAGTTCCTGGAATTTTGTGAACATGAAAGTACGAGCTTGATTAATTCTGTATTTACTCTTCAAGATGGTTAGCCTGATTACAAGACAGTCTAAGAAATTGAGACTGTATTTTTAAAATAACATTTAAATAATTCTTGTGCCCTGACAATTCTTTTCCCCTTGGAGCATCTCAAAGAGGATAAGAGGGAGGGTGGGGGTACCGAAGGAAATTAAACAGATGAAGGCTATTTGTAGACAAATTGCAGACATACTAATCTTGTTAATTTACATTAAAACGTAACACTTATCCAGACCTCTGTCATGTCAAAAAGCAATAAAAGAGGGGCATTTTGAATTTCTCAAGTGCACTTCAGGTTAAATTGTGTTCTGCTAAATCCTCTGAGAAATGCTATTAATGTATATTTGCAATTGCAAACCTTGAGTCAAATTCAGCTCCTTTTTTTCTGGTGATATTAGATCACTGTTTTAGTTTATTTGCCTGTAATTCTTCCCATCTTCTGCCAATTGCTTTCTTTCTCCCAAATGTTACCAGTGCCATAATCATTATCATTATACTAATTATGCAGAAGGACCCTATGCTTATATAGTCTTATTCTTACCATATTCTGCTGCATTAGAAGGAAATGTTGTAATCAAAACAACTTTCACTCATTGCTTTCTGACGAATGCACACAATCTAGACTAGTCCTTGTAGGTCAGGGTAGTAATAAGAGTTGGTGTGTAATTTGTATAGAATATATCTCACTAAACTTTAGCCATCCAGAATTAAATATTTTGTAGCAATTAATCACCTGGATTCCCTTTAAAAAAGTCGACAGATGGTCTAGCACCTCCAGAGTGTCACTCTTCTTGGTGATTTTACAAAACTGTCTTAGTCTGAGATGTAACAACCACATCATTTTGAAGTTAGGCACCTAGTGAAATGTAGGAAAGATGAAAGCTCAACCTTTGGATTACAGGTTGGTGAGGGTGGTGTTTAAGACAATTCTCCATGCCCGATATCCTTCCTGCTTGGGAGCCACAAAGGTACACAGTTCTGTGCTGTTCTAAAGGTCGAGCCAAAGCTCTTGCTGTCACGTACATATGAATACATGCATCAGCTTTTCTCAAATGTCACAGGAAAGTGTTTGGGGTCTGCCAGCCTACTCACAACATAGGTTCATTCCCTTAGGGTCTAAACACAGCAGCTGAGTCTTTCAGAGATCCGGGTCTCCCAGGGTAATATTCATCAGGACTGTGGCATATGCCACCCTATTTTAAAAGTATCAGCGTGTGCAAATTGTGCAGCACAGGTTTGTACAAAGACAAGTTACACGTCCTGACTGAGTGACTACATATGTTGCATGGGATTGTGTTTACTGAGGGCAACAGATGGACATTTTAAGCCTTTAGAAAAAGCAGAAAAATTACATACTCTGATCCATTAATGGAGTTTCTCCAATAGAAAACAAAATTCAAACTAAGATGAATGCTTCCCACTTGTTTCAGTAGGTAGTACACAGCTGCAGTGAAGTCTTTTGGCACTGGTAATTTCCAGCCACTTATCACCATATACTGTCTGAGGAAAAGAAATATTTGTCATTTTCTTTTAATGAGCATTCAGAATTTTTGATAGCTGCCAATAAAAGTATTTAACAGGATGTTGGAACAGAGGAGAAAAATGGACTGCACTTATGTAGAAAGCCATTAATTGTCCAGATCACATCTTTCTGTGGTTTTCCGTGTGTAACACGAAACTAGTTTTAAGCAGTGACTTAGAATAATTATCACTGTGAAGTAAAGAACTATTTTGCACAATTTCCTACTTCATCTGAAGCACAGTTTTAGTACTGTAGAAGAATGACAAATGAATAAACATGTATTTGAAGTACGATGAATTAGAGAAGTGGATTAGCATTAAATAAATTTGAAATCAAGACTAACAAATATAAACCTCAGAGCTGGAATAGAAATGTAATATAGCCATTCTCAAATAAGGTTGAGGATTAAATGATGAAATATTTGACACAAACTAATAAGCCATCATCATAAGCAATAGGGTGTTAAAATGGAAAAAGGGAATTGCTATGAAACACATTTTTCTTATTAATTTTTAGATTTTTCTGAGTACATTTTCTCCCACATGCATATGAATTCTGAACTGCTACTTTCTTGCCAATTTGGAGCCAAAACTAATGGCTTGTGACCATATAATGAGTTGTAATATTTAACTTGGAATCTGTGATCCCAAATGTACTTGAAAGTTTTGATATTTTTGTTCTACATGTGGCAGTGCGGGGAAAATGTCCTTCTTGTCATATGGAGCTACAAAAATATTCATTATTGTGAAATACAAAATTTATACTATCGCCCTTTCTCTTGTCCTACTCTCTACAGAGGAAAAACAAATTGCATTCACGGACTTCTTATAAACACTGTGCATTCACTTCTCAGCAGGTGAATGAAGCATCTTAGAACTTTCCTACAAAGGCAGTGCAGTGTGAGGGTTTGAAGAGGTGACCCAAGTGACCTGCCTGTTTCTGCTAACGTCTTTCTATGCTGGGTTAGTTGAAGTCACTTAGGAAAAGCTTTTTCAAAGGCCATCGTGATTGATTTCTCTTTCCTGCTGCTGAGGTGATGAGAAAGTTGGTGTTATTGTGAGTCTTACCCATAAATATCAATGTGAAAACTCTTACCAACTTCAGCATAAGCAAGGACAGGGTACTACTAGACACTCACGGAATCCCCATCTACTGCATTGCAGTTTACTACTCCATAAAAACAAGCAATGCCTATATTGCATGATGTATTATGACGGTTAAACTACTATACTTGGGAGAGTATTTAATTAGTTCAGATGGGTCAATTGTTATTAAGACTTTATCTGCTAGAAATACTGATGCTGATTTTCCCCCACTGACAGCTGGATAGCATGCTTGCAGTGACCTTGTTTGGATTTTTTTTTTTTAATTTGAAGAGAACTCAGAATACAACGAGTAATGAATTCCTTTAATATTTTGATTCACATACTTCCTTCTGAGTAATCTATGTCATCCCCTTATTTTGAAATATGTTCCTATTAAAAAAACCATACTATCTAAAAATAATTATCATCAGAAAATCAGCTTTCAGATTGCTACAGTGCAGAAGATTTCTACCACCTGGGGCTTTTTCCTGTTTTTTTCAGCCGTGTCCTTGATATAGGACACAACTAGCAGGATTATTGTTATTCCAATGTGAAAAGGCAGACTATTTCTTTTTCTGATTTGTTCTCAGTTCAAGACAGCTTTTCCTGACTTTGTCAGTTCTTAAAGCCTGTCAGTGTCACCCTTATAACCCTGCATTCTCTAAAGAACTAATTCTTCTCTGAAGCTAGAGCAATCTTGCACTTCTTACTTCCACCATCATACCATCATGGTTCCTGAGCCTGTAGTGCTTAAAACCCTGAGATCTCCCCTTCCAAAACCAATAGCAATTCATTCTCTCTAGGCCTCTAGGACTGGTCAGGGTAATAGATATTCAGTTTTCATGCTTTGTGCTCCTTAAAACTTTAGTCTGCATACAGCCTGAAAACAGAAAATACTCGGGTGCTGAGATATGGGTTTATGGGCTCAGTGTAAAATTGCTGCTTATGGAATAGCATCAGTGCTTGGATGACTGTAAAGTCAAAACGTTCCCTTTAAGATGTAGTCAAAAATCAGTGCTAGACCATACTGTGATATAATCTGGGAAGCTTTCAGCTATCACTATTTTTCTTGTACTACATGCAGTTGAAGAGAAGACATCTACCCCTGCCTGTTGATTCAGCAAAACTGATAGGTAACTGCATTCATTTTTAAAAGATGGCAACAATCAATGACAAATTAAAGAGCATAGCTATAAATTATTCATGACAGTAAATCCCAATAATTGAAGTATGCCACATGATGCAGAACATTAAAAATTTGCATTGCTTTTCATATCCAGATCAATATTAAAGAGATTGTTAAATTGAGATCAGGGGAAAAGAGCAAACATGGGAAGAAAATCAAAAGTGAACCACAACCTAAAATCCATAAATCACTCGGTCATAAATAATTAAGGTGAACAACCCTTTCCTTTTGTAAAATATACATCAGCACTTGTTTTGATAACATTTCAAAACTTACACGATGCAACTCTTTTGGTTTGAAGTTTTATTTATTAGCAGTATTAGTTGTTCAGTTCATTGCTATTTAGATAAAAACTCAGACCCACACCTTTAGCTGATGTAAACCTATTTAACTCCACTTAATCTGTTGGATTTCTTACACAGCAGGTGATGTAGTATCTTATATCGACCTAAAATTTAGCTAGCAAATTTGAGCAGAATTTAAAAAGTAAGCAGATATTTGAACAATACTCTGGCCTACTCCACTGCCTGCTGAAGTTATGAAGAGACTCTCAATGGCTTTGGACTGGGCTCGCTGTTGTGGTTTCATTTTTAGATCTAGAAATGTAATGATATTTCTACAACTAAGTACAGAGAACAATTTGTCATGAACTTTCCTCTCCCTACTCTAAAAAAAATTAATGTAATAAACCAGATTAATTACTTTGGACTTCTTTCACTAGTGGGGAGTTTATGGGGTTCTACATCCCAAAAGAATTGCACCCAATTGGGTGAATGTTAAGTTCATATCTTCAAGCATTGATATTCTGGACATAGAGTGACAATAACAGGTTCGGATTCTTCCAGGAAGGCACAAAACATGCAAACCATAGCTGTGTCGTATGCAGATATTTCATGTCATGGACTCTCACATAGCATCCTCATGATTCAAGTGATCTGCTAAATCACATCACTGGGCAGAGGTATGCTGTGGATGACAAATGCACCAGGTAGTACCAAGGGTCTGCTGCAACTCTCTAGATGACCTCAAATGGGCAAACAGCCAAGATACTGCATACTATCACCCTGGGAGAAATCTGTAGAAGTGTCAGCACACTAACTCTGTTAAGCATCATTAGCAAGATTCCTAATTACCCATTTTGATTTGAGTATTGGCACATGATATTTACTGCTACGGAAGAAAAATATGCCTATGAAATTACTGCAGCATTGGAGGCAAGGTAAAAGTATACTTGTAAATATATTATACCTTGAATTCATATTACGTAATTGATAACTTTTCCTAACATGGCAAGTAATGAGAATTCACATTGAATTTTCTGCAACAACCATCTGAACGGAAGGAAGAAGATACTCTTTCCTTCTGAAATGAATGGGAACGTGGTCTGCAGCGCCCAGAGGCAGATTTTGAGAATCTTACCCTTGATCTTTTTTGATTCAGTGGGTTCTGTTCAAGTCATTGGCACTATAGCTGAATGAAAAGTTGTGTTTCCCTTGTTTTCTGACAGCCATGCTTAAACTGGTCTTGTCAATGCAGTGTGACCAAGTGCACACATTTTTTTCCAGTACATACAATTTCCACTTTCCACTTTTGTCCAATCAGGTCTATTTCCCATTTAAACAGACAGCTTAAAACCAGACTGCATTGCATGTAAAAAAAAACAACCCAACATTCATGCATTTAACAAGCCAGTACTGTTTCTTAGTGTGGTGAAAACCTCCGATGTATCATAACAACCACTCCCATCCTACCAAATAGTATTTCTTCATTTCAGCTTCAGGACAGAAAAAGGAAATTTTTCAGCAGTGTATTGTAAAGGTATAGTAGTTTCAAAGCAAAGACTTTTTTGTCCCTCTTATAAATTACAAAGACTTCGGATGCACATGAGGCTCTCTTTGCTTTTTTAATGATATTTTTATTTGGGGTTTCTGTTTGGAAGAGGTCCTTTCTGTTTATTTAATCTGTTCTCTATACACTAACTGGAGAGACCATAAAAATCAAAAGCAGATTGTTACCATGATGATGGCTTATGCTTTACAGTAGACTCTCTAAATGGACAATTTTCAGTGTAATTTTCATAAACAAAACTATGTGGTCATCAAATAAATGTGTTTTTACACTACCACCCAATGTGATCAATGTAACACCTAATATCAGCAGAGGTTTGCCTATGTATGCCAAGTACAAGTCAGAGACACCTCTAAAATTCCTCTCCTTTCTATTCAAACCTTCACAGTCCATTTCTACTGGAATGGAATAAGTAGTCTCACAGCAATGGCAATAAAGATATTAACTTGGGACCAAATGTTCTCCCATCCATAAGGAACTACTGGACTATTTCACAGGGAATGTGGCTTGACCTGGAAAGTTATGACCTAAACATGAAACAAAGAGGGAGAACTAGCCTCTTGTGTTAATCGGTTGCTGAACTTGGCAAATAGAAAAATATGACAATAAAAATATGACCATAAAGAACAATGGAAAGCAGAAGATGTGTTGTTACCATGAGACTTAAAGAGTGTGGGGGAAAGGGCTAGATTATTGACAGACCTCAGAAGCTATTTCTATTGTACATGTTTAGTTGAGTGAGGTTTCAAAGCACTCAAGATGTACTCGGAACCAGACTGAGTCCATTATCATCAAAGATCTGCAGAAAACAGATTGCAGGCTGGTGCTGCAACAGAGATTAATAAGTCAAGGTCTGCAGAAAATACAGTGTTTGAGTAAGTTTACAAATGTTAGAGTTTGAGTATGAAATAGGCAGGCTGTACTATGCTGTGCTTAGGAAAATTCTTTTAAGAAAGGGGAGAATATCAAACAGGGTGGTGGGCATTTCCACAAGCATCAATATCACAGTTGCACAGCAGAGGATCTTTTGCAAGTAGCATGTCCCTCTATTCTATCAGTTGGCAGGGCCATAACTTTAACATCATTGTATAGTCTTAGCCAGATCACTTCAGATAGAGGATTTCAGACAGTGATAGAGATGCACAGCTCCTTAGGAGGTCAGAATTCATCAGGACATGGAAATGTATCTCTTTAAGGTAGATGGCTGATAGCAAGTAGCAGTAACAGAAGTAAGGAGAATTAAAAAAACCCTCAGATTTTCTGATGAATATGGAAGACATTCCATTTGTGAAGAATACAGGAGCAATGTGTTCTCCCTGCCAAGCACTGTTTTGCCAGCAGGTACTGGATTGCCAAATACTTGAGCCACTTCAGCTGGCAGAATGCCCTGATGAAATCATCTTATTTGGCAGCTCTGGATTTCTAATGAACTGTTTTCCTAATTCTACAGTGAGAATGATCAGTGTGCTATGGGAACCTTGCAGGAAGGGTGGTGTCAAAATCATACCTAAAGCATGAGATAACAGCATCACTGCTGTGCTTTATGACACCCAGGATATGATTGTTCTAAGAGCTGGCCTTAAGAAAGACAAGTTAAGGGAAGCTGGTTAAGTTAATCACCCCCTCTGTTATTTTGGACTCTGGCAGACTTCTCAGCATTGCCATTGTACAATGAGGCAGAGATGCTTGGGGGCTTGACCCTTATGTTTGTTTTCTTCCCCATATACCAAGTAAAACAGTAAGAGATGGTGGTGACCGCATAAGGTTTATAGCATAGTGTGTGGTTTGAGCTAGCCTAGATCAATCAACCTCAGGGACAGGTGGGTCTGGTTGCTACAGCTGTGGGAAAAGTCAGGTTTGAGCATTTATCTGGGGGTAGGGACCACCTGCCTATGGCAGTTTCTCTCTGCTGTGCTGTGATTTATTATGACTGAAGCCAGGGTTAGTGTTATCTCACCCTGCTGCTGAGACAATGATTATGTGCTTTACCTTGACATTACTTGATGCAGTGCACTCTCTCTCTCCCTCCCTCTGAAAGGGTTGGTGTTTGCAGGATTTCTGTGTTTCTGCAGGAATTTTTCCAGCATCTGGCAGGTGAGCCCTGCCACGTGCACCTCTTCATCGAGAATAAAGCTAACCACAGAACCACCTCAGGGCAACAGATAGATCAACAGTAAGAGAGGTTCTCCTTTACCTGGCATAAATACCATGTCCACTCCAAAGGGATGTTCAATACCATATGACATCATGCTTAGCATATAAAGGGGGCTGGCCAGAGAGAAGCAGCATCTTAGGGGTGGGTGGGGCATGAGGTCTGGTGAACATATTGCATTGTTTATCACCCGCTTTGTATATTTTAAGTACTGATAATTTTTCCTCTCCCTGTGCTGTCCAAGTAAACCGTCCTTATCTCAACCCACAAGTTTCCCCTTTTCCCCTCCCCATCCCACTGTGGGCTAGCAGGGGTGAGTGCAGTGCTGAGCTGGGGCTATACCTCGACAAAGGCACAGACTGAAGGTACAGAGAATAATAGCAAGTAGCCTATGCTCCCTGACCTCACGCAGTTAATCTCATGGTGGTGGGTATGTTCTTCCTGGCTGTTGTTCACTCAAGAGTCTTGAACTCACTATCAGTGGACAATCATGATGTGATCTTAGCTAGATATATAAAACCTAGATGGAAGGTTGGGTTGGGGTTTTTTGTTTGGTTGGGGGTGTGTGTGTTTAGGTTTTAGGTAGTCATAGTTTTATTAAAAATGACCTTACCAAGAAACACACCACAGTCCTCCAACTGCTGTGCATACAGAATTAATTCATTATGCCACCGTAATTCTTTCACTGTTTCTGGGGATTAACCAACAAGTTTAAACACAAAGAAGGAATGAACCACTGTCCCAATGATGTGACAAGTAATAAGGAAACTGAGCAAATGAACCTGAAGAATTCAAGTTTTTAGTAAAATCAAGAGACATAGTACAGGGAATTTTAACAGTGAATACCATCTAAGACTAGGGTTTTTTTATTGCTGTCAATTAAATCACCTGATAGGGCTTCCTAAAAATTCTAATTTAATATGTTGTTCTGCTTTGTTCACAAATATTTAATGGCACAAAGTTCATTTTGGCATGAAAGTTAATTTTTTAAAAGAAATTAAGATGTATAAAGGTTATGCAACGGAGTAGAGCAATGAACATCTGTGGCATCATGGTGATTTTTACACATAAAATAATTGTTTGGAGGATTTGCTGCTTACAGACACCTGCTTAGTAATGAAGCCAGAGCCAACCTGCTTCATTAACTTTCACAGATACAGTGCCACCCAACACCACCAGTTAATAGCCTTGATTCTGACAGACAGCTCATTTTTTAGCCATATAAAATCTAATTAGTTGATAAAAACATATATATATAATAACAATTGAAAAAGGCTTTTGAATACTGAAACTTTAATCCATCTAGTTGTTGAATTTGGCATGGAACAATGATCAAAATTTGGATTTGCAGAAAGTAATTCCATTCACTTATTTTCCTGTCCTTTGGGTATCAGCAGACAGTCTTTTGCATATGCAGTTTTGATGATTGAAGTAATTACCATCTCAGTATTTGTTATTACCTCGGTGCTGAAAAAAAAGGTATTTATTTAAGAGAGTCTTGTTATCTCTGACTACCCCGAGGGTGACTTTTGACTAATTCAGCTAGCTTTATCTACTAAGCTATGATCACCACAGACAGAATCCTGTCAGGTATTTCAAGCATGGGAGCATAATTTCTGGCTGAAGTAAGAACAGGTACAGGTGATTTCCTATGCTTCCATAGCTAGGTCCAGAGGACAATGTCACATAATGACAGTATCCAAAAAGGAATACAACTATGTACTCAACTTTGTGCATAACCTGTTTGCAGTTGTCTAACTTTGTCAACAATTTTTCAAGTAGGTATCTCAAAAAATAACTATGCTGAATTTGATTTCTCTTCATATTAAAGGTCATACTTAAAATATATAATTGAAAAACATTTATAAATGTTTATACTACCTGTGTATAATACACAATTCCCCAACAATAAAAACATAACAGAACTATGAATTACAATTTATTTTGGTTGGACTGCTTTTTTATTTCTCAGACACGTCTTTCAAAAATATTTCTGCAATAGCTTCTATGTTTTATTCAGAGTTGTGAATTCTATTTTGCTGGTGTATTTCAATATGTTGCTTCATGCTTAATGATTTAGCATTGTTTTTTTCCACTTTAAGTACATAACTGAAGCTTGTTCTATGTTTACATTTCACTGCTGTAGATCTCAAATAATTTTACTGCTATTCAATTTAAAGTCGTAATGTTATGATTCTGCACTTTCACTAATATTGACGGAATTTTTTTAAAATAATCTGACACATTTGCTACAAGATATACTGGAGGGAAAAATAAATAATTGTCCTAATGAAGACTGCACTTGTTTTGGAATGCTCATTTTTGGGAAGTAATTGATACTACAAAATTAGATATCAAATTTGAAACTATAATTTAAATTATACTCATCAAAGTCTACATCAAGTTCTAAAACCTAATTTTAAATATAAAAATCACAGGATCATGGAATGGTAAATCTAAATCACAGGGGTTGGAAGGGACCTCGAGGGATCATAGAATCATAGAATGGCATGGGTTGGAAGGGACCCCAAGGATCATAGAGCTCCAACCCCCCTGACACAGGCAGGGCCACCAACCTCCAGGCCTGGATCTACACAAGGTTGCCCAGGGCCCCATCCAACCTGGCCTTGAACACTCCCAGGGACAGGGCATCCACTACTTCTCTGGGCGGCCTGTTCCAGCACCTCACCACTCTTTCTGTAAAAAACTTCCCCCTAATATCTAATCTAAACCTTCCTTCCTTCTGTTTTAATCCATTCCCCCTTGTCCTACCATTGTCTACCCTTTTAAAAAGTTGAATCCCCTTCTGTTTAT
>VZTU01033358.1:154075-190034 GCA_013400835.1 Zapornia atra
GGTCTGTTAACCAGTTTCTTATCCACTGGATGGTCCACCCATCAAATCCACATCTCTCCAATTTAGAGATAAGGATGTGGTGGGGGACTGTGTCAAAGGCCTTGCAACAAGCTGTCACTCCATCATAGAAAGTCACCAGATTGGTAAGGCATGACCTTCCCTTGGTGAAGCCGTGCTGACTGTCCCGGATCACATGCTCTTCGCTCATATGCTCCAACATGTCATCCAGGAGGATCTGTTCCATGATCTTCCCAGGCACAGAGGTGAAGCTCACTGGCCTGTAATTCCCTGGGTCTTCCTTGCTCCCTTTCTTATAAATGGGAGTGACATGACCATTTTTCCAGTCCCCAGGGACCTCTCCTGCCAGCCACGACTTTTCAAATATGATGGAGAGCGGCTCGGCAACCATATCAGCCAGCTCCTTCAGGACCCTGGGATGCATGTCATCCGGCCCCATAGACTTGTAGACATTCAGACTCATGAGGCGGTCTTGGACTTGTTCTGACAATGTTCCTGACAAGCTGAACATCATCAGCCTTGCTGAAGAAGACTAAGATTACAAGAAGTAGACTTTCCCACCTCCCAGGTTTTAAGTTTAAGTTGATTTAAGCTGGCCCAAAACTTGCAGTCATCTGAAAACTGTTTAATCCAAAAAGAGGTGCTAGCTGCAGGTCAGACCATGCCTTTTTATACAGACAGCTTCCTAATCTGAAAAAAACCCTGCTACATTCTACAGTTGAGTTCAGTTTTGAGCTCAGTACTGAAAGTTTAGAGGATGGACAGGTCTAGATTACAAACAGCCATCCCATTCCCAAAACAATCTTTCTACAAACTGAGGGTACAGCAAAACTCTTAAGATGCATAGTAAACAAAGAATAAGCCCCCTTAATTTCAGTGAATCTAGTCTCATGTGTAAGGGCAGGGAGACACTCCAGGTTTTGCCACAGTGGGGACCCAACAGGGAGAGAGAGTGGTCCCTATACAGCAATACCAGCACTGCTAGGAATATAGCACTTTTCCAATAAGTAAATTGAAGACTCTCCTCTTAAGGAAGGTTAATCTAACACTTTTCATGAGCACTGTACTTATTAATATGTATCTTGCATTTCTAAAACCCTGGCTTCAGTTAAAAACCCTCTTACACATGGTTATTCATATTGCCTTCTCATAACTTCCTGGGGTCTTAACCATGAAGAAAATTACTGCACTGAATTAGTACATCCATAAATGGCAATAAGCCTTTTTAAATGTAAACATCACTGTGGATTTGCATGTACTTTTGAGAGCAAATATGATGGAAGAACTTTAGAACCCAGCATATTTTTCATTAGTTTGTATAAACATACCATTTAGTTTTAGTACTTTGTTCTTGTCATTATGGCAATTTAGATCCTAGTCCAACAAGGTGCCAAAGCCCAGGCCTAGCTTTAAACTTGTGTCTAATCTTGCTGCCTTCACTGGGACTTTGCAAGAACCCAGGCAGTGCAAAGAATGCAACTCTACTAGATGAGAGAGGCTTAGGAAGTGCATATAAAGACGTTGTGATAGGACATTTTATCTTAAGAACCCTACCTGAAGATAAGCCTAAATCAGCTAACTACAGGAACAGAGTACAGTGGATATTTTAAAGTGGTCTCTTAGGATGGAACTTTGCCTGTTCAGGTTGCTGTTACTGTGGATTTTACAGCTGAAACCTACTTTCAGCATGTGAAGGTTTTGCCACTAGTACGATCATTCTTGATCCCAGGTAGAGGAGCAAGAACAGGAGGGACACATCCCACTGTCTTCTTGTTAACATTCCTGACAAGTGCGTTAAAGACACTGGAAAAGCACCATACTGCTAATGCTGCCATCTGAGCAATAAGACATGCCAAATTCTAAAAAAACACCTCCCTCAGGGGAGCAACTGAAAGCTGTTCATAATAGACTAGAAACTCCTGTCTGAGATTTATCAGCAACTGTCACAGGTGAGAAGTGTTTACTAACAAAGCCAGAACAAGTGACAGAGAAGGTGATGACTCCTTCAGGATGCTCAGCCTTTGGAATAATATATCTTTCAGCAAGCAGCCCCAGCAAGTCCCAAACCACAGCTTTCAGCAGGCCAGCTTGTGCACAGCAAAAGCACTCCCTTCCCTGAGCAGATCTAATCTAGCCCGATTGTA
This sequence comes from Zapornia atra, assembly GCA_013400835.1. Classification (NCBI taxonomy): domain Eukaryota; kingdom Metazoa; phylum Chordata; class Aves; order Gruiformes; family Rallidae; genus Zapornia; species Zapornia atra. The sequence continues at coordinate 156,238 of VZTU01033358.1, forward strand.
CCTGCAACTATCCTGAGGCAACTGGGGAAATGGGAAGTGGATCTAAGTGGATCGAACTCTGACTTCCACAAGAGAACTGCGAAGTTTCACTCCCCTGTATTTGATTTATTTGAAATCTTGGCTGACGGTCAGGCCATCAGATAGATAATCATCTTAGCAACTCAGTACTGTACACACATCCTTTTTGCTCCCACGGAGGCGTATAATTTCTTTAGCAATATGAATCACGTGTATATGGAGAGAAAAAGATTTCAATAGTAGGGGCTACTGACTACACTATTGTTCTAACACACACAGACCCCTCGGGGTCACTTGCATTCTTGGACAACACAGGAAGGATTTGCTCACAAAGTCCATATGCTTTATCAGCATGGTGATTGGCCAGAGAAGATTACACCTTGACAGAGCAAGGTTAGGTGGGGACATAGAAAAGAGGTAAAAGCAAGTATCTAGCAATTTACTCCATCCTGAGAAGTATATCTTAGGCTAGCAGCACATTAGGAAACTTGTGGAAAACTTTTCTTTAAATGCACCAGAAAACCAGCAGCATTGCCTACCTGAGGACTGACCTCAGAGTGTTTCAGTTGTGCCATACAACCAACAGAAATTTTATTGCCTTGTTCTGCTCTCAATGCTCACAAATTGAACTCAAAGTGAAAGTTGCAGTTGTCAATTAAAGAAAGACAGTAAGAATTTCCTGAAAGAAGCCAGGAATATTTTGTTAGATAACTTGTTACATTCCACATTGACTGCTCAACCAGTTGCTCTTTTTAAAAATAAAGCCTTGATTGCAGATTTGCTAAAATATATCCCAATTTTTTGAGTTCCCACACAGCATTTCTTTCAACTTTTGAAAGCATCTTTCAGTCCCTGACAAACATCTGCCAGGAAAATTGACTCCAAGTGCACTTGTCTTCTTAAAACACCCACTGACATTTACAAGCAGATTTCTCTATGACAAATAAAAGCATCAAACAAGTAAACCTTAGCCCCCTCCTTTCTTTAGGAGGTCAGCAGCCAGTACCATGTCACATTCTTATAGGCCCTTTCACATATTTGCATCAATCTCAATACAAGACAGTCTTGTTTCCTCACCATACCAACACATACTGCTCACTACAGCTATTATGAGGTCTGTGAAGATAAGGAAGATCATTACCTGTCTGATGGACAGGTAGCATCTCTGTTCTGCATGATCATCATTAAACTTCTGCTTCTAGCAAGGTTTTCATTGTAGCCTAGATCTCAGGGCCTTAGCAAATGCAGATAATAACCCTTCCTTTCTCACATAACTCTACTGTTCTGACTGCCAGCTCTTTGGGGAATAGATGACCTTTACTGCATAGCTTTAGAAAGAACCAAAATTGTACTCCAATCTCAGTTATTGTTGATGTGCTCAAGCTTAAGTAGTGCTAGATAAAAAAAAAAGTGACCCATGTTTTTACACCTATGTGTTTAGAAAGGAATCATTAATAAGCTTCCCAGCAACGTGTACATTTAAAGACTTAAACCAAAGTTCTATTGAAACTCCTTTAGGTACCTTGAGGTTACAATGCACTGTGATAACCAGCAGTTTGCAAATGGTAGCCTGCAGCCATAACAAAAAGCTTGCTTGATTTCTCTGTTCAAGAGGTGGACCAGTGAAGCAATAAATATGCATTGTGCTTTCCCCTGTGGAAAACAAACAAGCAAAAAACAAAAAAAAAACCAAAACAAAAACCAAACAGGAAGAGACTACAACATTTGGAGAAAACCAGAGATACGTTGCAGCCTGAGGGTGCTAAACTGCTTCCCTTCAGCTTTTACTGTGTAGAATGATTGCCTACAGGACCCCAATTTTGCTGAACTATTTAGCATCCAATGATTGTTAGACAGACCACATCAAACCAAATGATGACCAAATGAACTCTTAACCTGACTTCCATCTGCTTTCTCCCCAAACCTTATGTTCCATCATACTTCCCTGATGAACTTACCACTTTCCCCTCCATGCTGTTTAAGTTGATCTATTGCTTCTATGGTTTTTTCCTTCTTTTTTTGAAAGTCTCAGGGAGCTTTACGAGAGGAAGGTGCAAAGGAATAAAGACAGGAATCTAAGATAGCATAATAAAACTGGGTGGCAGCTGGAAAAGTCAATTTGGTGAGATTCATGGCTACTGTAAGAGAATGTGACTCCACTGACACCAACAGCCTAAGAAATGTGTACAGATACCCATGTTTCTCTTATGCTGCCATACACAGCACCAGCGCTGCTAAAGGAATACCCTGACTTTCCATGAACATGGTACAATCCTGTTTCTCTCATACTACCTAATCTAGATCACAGAATTTTATGTTTAGCTTTGTGACACATACCCATGGCTGATTTCCAGAGCTGCTACTTCTCCCAGCAAAAAAACATATTAATTACCTTGCAATTGAATATTCAGAGACTTTATTATAAGAGGAAATGGCTAGACAAATACAAATCTCAGAAATTTAATCTCTATACCAAAATACTTGCCATCCTGAATAACTTGAAAACAGAAAGAGTGATACAGATCTGGATTAGAACCAAAGAAAATTGCTCAAGTAGTTTTGCTCTCCCAAATTGAAGTACTTAAGATTACTTAATTCAAAGTTATATAAAAAAAAAGCTTCCTGTGGGCACTGAAGAAAAGTACATTTTTTTTAATTACAATGAACATCCTGGACTTCTATCAAATCAGATTCAGTTTTGATCTTTTTCTTCTTAGGATTTTGTGGGCGTTGATTTGTTGGGTTTTTTTCCCTAATCAAATTAGATATGCGATGTATTACAGGGAAGACAATATGTTGTAGCTTCAGAAGCAGCAGATAGACTCAAAAATCTCACTTCAAAAAAGAAATGGACTACTGACATCAGCAACCCTGAAGCACTGTATCATTTATTCTTTGGAAATTGTAAGCATTTCTAAAATCTACCACAGAATCAAAAGTGCAATCTGCTAGGATTGAATTCTAACACATAAATGAGGAAAAATACATTAATACAAGGTTTAAGACCTTAAACATTTGTAGTTGAAATAGTTTTACCTCTATCAAAAAGCCCCCAAGCACAATGCAGCAGAATGACTGTACAGGGTGACTTTCTAAGAGACTTCCTTTTCTCCAGTAAGAGCAACTTAAATTTTTTTTTCTTCCCCCACCAATATCCTTTACATAGCCTAAGGCAGCCTGTACTGTTCCTCTGGGTGGTACAGCATTGTTACCAGTCTAGATACTACAGTGCCTGAATGCCATCTCATAGAATGCGTTAGGTTGGAAGGGACCTTGGAAGGCCATCCAGTCCAACTGTAGTAAGCAGAGACATCTTCCCTAGATCAGGTTGCTCAGAGCCCCATCAAGCCTGACCTTGGATACCTCCAGGGTTGAGGACTTTCACGTCACCCATCAAAGGCACTTGGGTCCCTGAGCAAAAGTAATCCTACAGGTGGGTTTGCCTTTGCCTGAAGCAGGAATAACCCAGCCTGTCTTCCCCAATGGGTTTTTCATGCACTTTAGCCCCTACTACAATACATGGGAGTTTTGATTGGGCAGAGCAGGTCAGTTGGAAGACCCCAGGAGTTAACTAACCTGGTGGCATTGGTTAAATGCATATCCCAGTTTTTTAGGGTTCTACCACCCATTGCTCTTAGTGTAGTTTTTAATGGTCCATCATACCTTCCAATTTTCCCAGAGGCTGGTGCACAGGAGAGTGTATGATATACCTGTTAGATGCCTGGGCTAAAGAACACAGTATCAATGAGAGTGTTTCAGAAATGGGGCTCATTGTCAGACTCAATTTTGTCTGGAGAGAAGCAAGTCCTCTGGTGATGTGGCACAAGACCCAGGACAGTTGTCTAGGCAGTGGCATGGGGCACTGGATAAGTTTCTAGCCAGCCAGTGGATGCTTCTACCATTGTGAACACATACCACTTGCCTTGGCATGTCCATGGAGAGTTATGGAATTGATCTGCCAGGCCTACCCATATTTGTATTTCAGCCATTATCCTCCATACCACAGAGGCTTTAACTGCTTGGCTTGCTTGCTTGAGGAACATGTTTCACATTCACGAATGACCTGCAAGATAGCATCCATGGTCAAATCCCCCTCTCTATCACGAGTCCATCTATATGCAGCATCTCTTCCTTGATGGCCTGACCATCCCAGGGGTAGTCAAAGTTCTCAAAGACTGTTGTAACAAGCCTGAAGGGAAGAGGAGAGGAGAAAGCATCCCCCCCACCTTCCCCATAAATTGAGTGCAATTATTAAACAATGCTTGGAGATGTTGCCCACTATATGGACATGACAGAAATGCCACATACAAATACCAACTGAGGCTCACAGACACAGATGATACCTTGTCATACGCTGATATCACCTAGTACAACAGAATGAGAATCCTGACTCCTTGAGGTGATAAACAACAGGGCAGGTATTACATAAAACAGGTGTGGGCTCACATACCAGAGCCAGGTGACCAAACAGACCATCATTGTTACCAGCACCTCTTCAGACAAAAGACACTTAGCTTTTTAACACAATCAGGTCAGATCTACTGTTATGCCAACCCCTCGAGCTCCACATCGGGGTGCCAAAAAAGACTGTGGTGCTCAGCCCCAGGCAGCAGCTGAGCCCCGGGCATCGCTCACCCACCCTCTCCAGGAGGAGAACCAGGCAGAGTCCCGCAGGTTGAGGTACGGACGGTTCCTGGCACGGCACTGCGAGAGGAGCGGCAGCAGAGCCCGGGACAGGACACAGCCGGGATAACACGGAGCGCTGCACCGACCTGGCGAGGTGACGACACGGAGCGCTGCACCGGCGCGGCACCCACCGCACTCAGCCCTTCCTGGGGGGCGGACCCAACCGTCCCCCCCAGCCCCTTTTACCGGGGCGAAACGTCACGGTGTGTGGAAAACAGCCCGGACCAACTCAGCTCACCTGTGCTGGCTGCTCGGGGAGTTAACTCTGCCCTGGCCGGACCCGAGACGGTTTACTTTGTAAACCCACTCATGCAAGAGAAAACTGCTGTCCACGTGCTTTCTGACAGTTATAAAATGGTAGGTTAATATTAACTATAATAATCGGACACTGCAGCCCTGTTTTCAAAAGTGTGTTTGCTACTGTCTTTAAAGACGGGTGCTTGGTAGCTGCAAGTACCTAAAGCACTTGGTGGATGTGAGACTTGGTGCAGATCTGCACAGCTTGTTTCAAAAGTGGTCAAACTGATGCTGAACTCTCTAGATACCCAATGAGACCCAAGTTCTTTTAAAAATTTGATTCTACACAAACCCCTCTTTTCCTGTAAGAAAACTCTATTGGCAAGCCAATAATAATAATTAAAAAATGATACAAAGTAGATGCACAGTACAAGCACATCCTCCTGTCTGTCTCCCGGTTACATTAAGAAAGCCTGAGGCATTTGGGACAACCTGATTTCTCTGTGCTCTGAGGTAGCACAGCTTCATCTTAATCCAGTATTGTCCAAAAAGCAGATTCGTTTCCCAGTGTGCAATAAGCCAGTTCCCACACACAGCAGAGAGATGCTGTTTTTTTATTCAGGCCTCGAGTGCCTGGTGGATTTCCACAGATCAAGCACACTTAAAGCTGGCTCTTGCAGTCATAGTTATACAAAAATGTTACAAAAGAATGCAAAAAAAGTACACCCCTGGTTATGATTGGTTAAAACAACCTTTGCATCCTAATTAAATTAGCGCTCATGCCTAATTACTGACAAACACATACATTGTTTGGAGCAGCATTCATTACCACAGGGGTAGGGCTATAAAATAGACATTTTTAATATGATTTTTCAATTATCTACAACTTTGATCAACTGTGAAGCCATGGTTAATTTGCAAGTTCTATAATAGGTAGCAGAGCAGTATGAATACAGTCATATAAATAGTGGGTGTACATCCAGATACACATTCTGGGTTTCTATCACTTCAGTTCTTTATGTCTTTTAGTTAGTGAAGAAACTATTAAACCAAAAACTCAAAGCAGCAGTTGATTTTGTGTTTTCTGGTTTTCTTTTTTTTTTTTTCTCCCCCCCCCCTTTGAATAAAACATATTTTCCTAACATCTTGAATTCTTCAGGGGGTGTGGTATAAATTTTGTCCCCTTCCACTAAAGCACCTTCTTGTTTGATTTTGGTTCTTGCCTTTTTTTTCCCTTTTTTTTAAATGTCAAAAGCACAAAGATTCTTAACAACTGCGACCTGTATTCTGTCATTTTTACATTGAGTCTTTAGCTTTTACATCCTTGCATAGCTGATACACCATACAGGTGAAAGTAGACTTACTGATGACAACAGTAGACCTTACTTGAGTTATATTAAAGTACTTTTATGATGAAGTGTTTCCTGTTCAAGTAACACCACAGATTTCAGAGTGCCACCTAACCCCTGTAAAGTTGGCAGAGTCCATCTGTGGCATTGCATCTGCTCAGGGCACTAAGGTGAGTTGGGAAGGGCTGCTACTGAGGGTGTAGCAATTTATGCTAAGGGCTAAATGCTGGATAATTTATGCTGCTACTTAAATGCAACATGCCTGTGAGCTCTCATTCCCATGAAATCTTATGGTAACTTGAGCATTTGAACCAGTCTCAGGCACAGCTTCCAACCTCCAGCTGTTTTATTCTCCAGTATTTTCAATGTTTCGACATCTGCACATCCCTATGTGTCAAGCACATTCATTATTCTTATTAAAAAGACACTATATAAACTGGTTTCACTATTGCTACTGTTAAAAAGTAGGAGTCGTAATTTCTTTCTTGAGGGGAATTAATGCAGAACAAAAGTACCAGTTTCCTGTATGTGGCTTGAAAATTTATAAGGACTGACAAGCTTTTGTCCATGAATCCTTACATTTACAACAATGTGATCCGTTGCTCAGTACGATTAGCACGTTCCAGATCTACAGCTCTGACAGGGCTTCTTTGTTCATTTCTTAGAGGACATAAACCATGACTAACATGTGACTTATCACTCTTTATCTGAGTCCATTTCTGTGAAGTCACACCAATAGCCAGCCTGTATAAAATGCACCTAGCTACGCATATATAGCGGCTTTCGGAGCCCCTGATGGTGCTGCATCGGACAGTCTAGAGAACGAGGAAAAATAAAAACCAAAATGATTTATCTCTGTTGTTACATTTATACAACTCAGGGTGTGTTTGTGTATTTCTTGATGTATATGGACATTGAAGCCAGAACAACTACCTTCACATGCAGGGGAGTTAGCACTCTGAATTCAAATGAGAAAGCAAAATCTACCCCCATTTCATTTACTAGGTGATGAAATTGTATTGAATTATGTCAATTCCTCTTTTCCCTCTTCATTTCAAATAACACATTCTGTTTTACCAGGGTCAAAAATAATCAAACAGCCATAACTGGTACCCACTGGTAGGCAACTGGAGAGTGATAGTGTGAGTGAGCATGAGTGGCTGGTTAAGTCTCAGCAGGTTAGAGGTTTCAGTGTTTATTCTACTTCTTAGCAATCATGTAAACAGGATTTTGACCACACTGGTACTGGAAGATGGCTGTTCTTTGTTGAAATATAAATTTGCCAAAAAAAAAAAACCAATTGTGGAAATAGGAACATACAAATTTCCCAGTCATACATGGAACAAAAAAGACTTTCTTTTGCATGCCCAAAAAAGTGTGCATTCCTACCAATCACCTTATAAAAAATTACTTACCTAGTTTAGTTGTGGGAACAATACTATCTGATTACAAAACAGAGAGAATTAATGCTTACTGGCAATAAGCTGGAAGGTGCACAGTTTCCCAGTGAACAACAGTAAGAGGAAATACATCTGCAGGGTGGTTGAGTCACCATCCATGGAGGTATTTAAAAGATATGTAGATGTGGTGCTTAGGGACATTATTTAGTGGTGGACTTGGCAGTGCCAGGTTAATAGTTGGACTTGACTATCTTGAGGGTCTTTCCAACATAATGGTTCTGTGATTCTGTGATTCTAAAATCAAAGCCTGTATTGATGGGATTCAGAAAAAGAGCTAATATAATCAGAACAAATAGTTCTAAGTAACTATGTTCTTTTCAAAAATCTATATTTTAAAACTATATTATTTAGCATACCTCCTAACCCTCTCAGTAAAAATCTCACCTCAATCTGTAAGAAACTTTTGCTCATTTGTTGCATGCTTAGATGACCAGCAATCGAGGTTGAGCTACACTACAAATCTAGCATTCTAGTTATGGGTTATTAATTACACTCAATTACTCTTTTTCTTTTTTGATCCCTTATTACTTGTTTTTTACAAAAATGGTATCCAAATCCAACAGCCTTTCAACTCAGCAAGAGTCATTCCATCAGAGAAGTTTTGATCTGTAACAGCTTCTTTCATTTGCCCTATAGACTATCAGGATCAAATCATAGCCAAATGATGCGGTAAGACAAATTGTTTCATGAACAGCAGAGATGATAAAGTCTGGCTTCCAGATAATTCCTGTCCTATTACCACCCCCACCCTGTGTCCCCTGGTAATTCTCATTGCCCCACAGCTCTATCACAGCATCTCTGCCTTGCCCATTCTCAGTCCCCCTGGTATTATTCTCCTTTCTGACAGCAGCTCCCTCTTGTCCCCAGGCTCTTCCCCTGCTATATTCTACGTCAAACCAGCCATGCTGCCACACTGATAGCTCTGCCTCACGCCACGCAAGAAAGGAGTTGCCTGAAGGGTTACTGGTTATACAGCTGCTATAAATCCAACGGAGAGCAATGGAGCACTCCCTGCTTTTCCCTCACTACAGGCTCTTTCCCATTTATCCAGCTTCCAATTTTAACAGAATGTGTAGCATTTTCCAGATCTACACGTAACATTCCAGATCTTTCCAAATAACGTTTTCCAGAACTCTCTGTGCTATCAAATGAGTTGATATTTGCAAATTTGATTGGAGTTTGCAAAAAAAACCAACCCCAAAGCTGCTAGCAACTGACTCACAGATAGGTGGACAACATCATCGCAAGTTGTGTTTCCTTAAAAAGCTAGACTGAGTGTTCCCAGAATAAGATTACACAGTCTTATAAAATCACAGACTGGGTATGAATTGTAGAGTGCTGGCAGCCAAATCATTCATTTTCAAGAATGGTGTAATAAAAAAAAAAAAGAGTTCCTTGGCTTGTGAGAAGTAATTCTGATGTACATTTGGAGGAGAGAATGTAAAGCTCTCAAGGTTACTGGATGTGCAGTGGGAGACTTGTTTCCAGCTCCCAGGTCATTGAAATCCCGCGCAAGTGATCACAGCTAAAGATCTAATCCTGTGTATTCTAAAGTTTAGCTTGAAATAGAACAGAAAATCTCAGCTCCCTTGAATCTTGTACCTGGAAACTGAGCTTAACCTTACCACATAGGCATATGTCTTTGCAAAACTGAAATGCATTCTGAAATCTGAAATACTCAGTTTTAGGGGAAGTCATTCTCACTTTATTTCATCTCCAAAGTTTACTCCCCACTTCTGCTTTTGCAACAGGAAAAGAAAGTGATCTTTGCTCACCAAGAGAACTCATGCAGAATGTCAAACTGTTGTTCTCTAGCTACACATTCAACAGATGTTTACATCTGCAAGTTCCACTGGAGAAATAAACACACTGAGCCCAACACTGCCATCAGTTAAAATACCATGCTCTCTCTTCATAAGACAGACTGTGCATAGCTAAGCATCAAAATATGTTCCCGGTACTCTTATTACAATATAACCAAATAGTCTTTGCTTTTTAATGATGTTAACTCCTAGAGTGATGATAATAATTTAACCTACTTCAGTGAAGACAATAAACATTTTTGTACTTTTACACATCTCCCTGCTGTCAATACTGGATTTTTTTTCCACATATTTCTTTATGTAGGACGAGGAACCATTTACCAAACACAAATAGCAACTAGCAAGCTGAGATAACCCCAAGTAAAAATGATCATTTTAAGACCTTTGCCTTTTTCCTCCTTGTCCTTCAAACAAAACCTCTTAAAAGTTAACAAACTGAATTCTGTTTCTGACAGAAACACCAAACAATGCTTGAAACACTGCCCACATCTGTGAAACTATATCTAATTAAATTCACGCCAGCGTTGGTTGCCTGGGTAACAATCAGGCAGTTGCTCATACAAACAAACTGCAAACAGCAGAAGGAAATGTGCTTTAAGTGGAAGCATTTACTTCTCAGAGCTTGAGCCTTGTTAATTTAAGAAATAATCATATAATATGATCTTATTCACAAGGTAGTGGATGAATGAAGGGGGAATATTATATACTGATTGGCTCACTCATTAGGGTAAGGAAGACATGTGAAAGGTTGTGAGCAATTGAATTTAAAAGCACATTTCCATTTTTATCATTGTTTCCTTTTCTTCTCCCTAAGCATCACAGCATGGCATTTGGATGTGGCTATATGTCACTGCATAAAGGGGTGATTCATTACTTCTTTTTCAGCTCACAGTTTAAGTTATTGTCTATGTTTTTCCCTCATAGCACAGGCTCTTAATTGATTGGCTTCGTTTTAGACTCCTTCTAATGATATACAGAAGAGATGGCTCTTCTGAAGGTATATAGATGCAATAGGCACTGCAAAGGCCGTTGTTTCCACAGCAACGGGGACCATGCGGGAGCTCCGAGCCAAACTTCATCTTCACCCCATCCCTCCCCCCTTATGTCTGACCACACAGGTTTCCTTCTTCACGCTTATCACAGATGCTTCCGGGAGGATCCAGTTACACTTGGATGGGTGAATGTCCCTCATACAGCTAAATGCAGGAGTTGTATAAACAAGTTTTGGCTTAAGAGCTTGCATGATTTTCAAACAATTCTAGTTTGTTAACCACAAGCATTCAAACATTATGGTTTAAAAAGTAAGATTTACTTCAATAAAACCTTGAGACTTGAATAATTAATATCTTTGCATGTGGTTTAATTTGTCTTCTGGTTATAAAACTTAAGCCTCTTTCCACACTGATGATGGCTTGAAAGTTAGATGGGTATTTATTGTTGCTTTAAATTTATAAAATCTAAGTTTCTTATAAAATAAATCACACCCAGGACAAAGATCTAATATAAATAAATGTTATTATAATATTCATAGTAGCATGGTATAAATTAAGCATATTGTAATTCTGCTGTAACTTTAGTTAAAATAAAAAAAAAAACCCGCAAAGAAATTCTGTGTAGAAAGTGATGCTCCTTATCGAAACCTGAATCACTTGTCTGCTAAAAGAGAATACTGCAGAGGAACTTATTCTTACTGTGGATTCCTCATGCTGCTATGCACAGCCTGAAGCCCCTAAATAGTGCCTTGCATCATGGGTCTCAAGTTGGTGGGCGTAACTGTAAAGCTGAAAACCATCAGTAAAAATCAAATATAAAAATACTGTTTAGAAGAAGCTAAGCTGACATACCAGTGGCTTTTCTTCATTGGCAATTTTTACATCTAGTTCATAGCTCTGTTTATTTTGGGGGGTTGGGTTTTCTCTAAAGCAAGCTGTAGCCATGCACTACCTAATGCTGCACGGTTTTTATGGCACAGACTGAAGGAAAAACATCTGTGAAGTCAATGTGTTCTTCACAAATCGTTACACCTGTCGTGTTTGTATGGATTTCGTAAAAAAAGGCTTCACCTCTGTGCATGGCTTTGCAGGCACGTGTGGCCATGTGTGTCCTCACCTCCCACTCAGTACAAGCAGCTGGCAGGGAGCTCCTGGACTTCCCTAGACCCTGGTGCACTTCCAAGTCAAAGAGAGCTGCCAATCACACCGTATTTAAGCTTAACCAAACTGAGGGAATTTCTAAAAGGCTGATAAAGCTAAGGGAAAGCTTCCTGCTCCATCAAAACCTCTGAATAAAGTCCGTGGCTTGGTTCTGAGGGAAAAAGAGAATTTCTGTACCTGGTGCTTTAGTTGTTTTGGTTTTTTTTTAAGATAATGGCATGCTTTTAACCAAGAGCAATGCTCTGACAATCCCTCATCTTTTGCTTCCTTCTCAGACCACAGTCTACTTACACGTACATCAAGTAGATCGTAAAATAGAGTGCCCAGGATTAGATCAGGAGCAAGAACCATCTCCTGCAGCTACTGCCAGCACTAGCCTCCAGCTATGGCAGTTCAGCTTTGATCAAATGTCTTGAAGCAGTTGACTTCTGTTGCTGTTAGACCATACACTTTTGCCTGTTGAATTAATATAATAGAATGCATGCAATATAAAGTTCTGAACATGAACAAGCAAATAAGGAATATGTCATACATGCAAGAATACCCCATACGTCCTCAATATTAGTGTGGCCAACATATCCATATCTCTGCTGACCTTATCTAGAGGATTTTGCTAGGTAAGGTGAGGAAAGTGTCATCTCTGCTTACTGAATTCAGTAACATACTATTTTTCAGGACTGCTTTTTGTTGTTTGTTTTTTCTTCAAACTCTGGGAAAATGTGGAAAATCTTCAATGTCATAAAAATGTTCCCTATAGGCTTTTGCTCACATAGTACCTGAAACAGATTACTTGATTTTCATCAATCAAAACCGACATTTTTCCCACTAAACACTTGAAAATATTTAAAGCTTATTGTAAAGAAAAACAGTCTAGTGTTTAGTGAAGTCTGCGCAACATTTTCTCCCTAGATACATATTTTTTCCCCATTCCTGCTCCCCATACCATAGTTTGCACAGCTCTAGATGATACAGATGACTCTCTGGGAAAGTATCAGGAGGATGAAAGGATCTGGGTTTTTTGTGTGGGTTTTTTTTCCTGAAAAGCCCAGGGTTTTTTCTTTGTGCATTGCTCCTTATTGCTGAGGCATCTTACAGTCTTATCTGGGCATCCTTTCTAAACCTAGCTTGAAAATGGTTCAAGTGACTGAGTGAGACACTAAACTGGGAAGTAGAAACTGAGGCAACAGTATGTTGTCCTCTGCAGTAATACAGAAAGAAACAGATGGCATATGTTGATCCTAGAACCAGTAATTTTGTCTGAGGAGAAGAAAAAAATAATCTCAACAAACTAGTGCTAAATAAAAAATAACCATAGCAAATTGTGTTAAAATCTAACAGGTGTAAGGAGATAAAATACAATACAAATAAAAGATAAAAGGCATTTTGGCTTTAAAAAAATGCTTTTGTGAGAGAGTTTATCATTTGCATTTGTAGTAAAGAACCCTGGGGCATTTATAATATATGTCTATATTACAGGGGTTTTTTTACCCAATGCAATAGCCTCTATGACGACAAGCTTCTCTGTCAGCAATTTGTTCACCTCCCCCGACAAGGGAGCCATCAAAGTCTACCATAACCATCAAAGCCACAAACCCACACCCATCAACACCTACTACAGTCACAACAGCTGAAAGGAGAATGTACTGGAGAACACTATTTCATAAAAGTAGAAAAACATTATTTTTACTTATCATCTCCTGTACATATGTGCTAGGGAGAACTCACAATCTGTTCTTCCCATTTCTGGAAACAATGCACTAAACTTTGTAAACATGGGTCTTATGCATCATTTATGTATCCGTGGTTACATAGATGTAAAGAGCTCTTGAATTACATCCTGCTTCTTTGCTAGTTTCTATGCCAGCAGCAAACACCGTGGATCTGAACCAGAGTCTACCATAGTTGACAAGGAGATGTCATTAAATTATAAATCTGAATACTTGAATAAACTAGGCAGCTGGCACAACCCCAATTGGTCTCTGTTTATACGCAGAGTAAGCAAAAAAAGGGGAGAGGAACAGGATTTAACTAGTATAAGGCATGTTCTAAGCTCACATCATCTTTCCATGGCATCCATTGAAAAAAAAACCAACTTATTCTTTCACTGCATTGAACGTCCGTGAATACCAGTGACATCACAGCCCAGATCTGTTGGTAAAAGTCATCCTAGGGCTACTCTCAGCAGTGGAGCTCTGCAGACTCCAGCAGATGCAGGAGATGCTACCAGGGTTCTCCATGCTTCCTGCTAGTGACAGCCACATCTACCTTCTCCACCTCCACAAATGAAGGCAAGGCTGGGAACATTCTCTGCTCTTTGTCAGGCTTGACCCTCAAACAGATGCTCTCTCTCTTCCTGCCCCTCAGTTGTACCTTCAGCAGAATGGTGGCTTCCTCACACTATTTCCAGCAAATACTGCAGGATCTGCTTGGAAGTTCATGCCAGTGCTGGCATTGGCATCTGCAAAGCACACAGCAAGAAAGAGGACAAAAGCCCCCAGCACTAAAAGATAACACAGACATCACTCCCCTTCCATTTAAAAGCGTGTATGAAGTCACTGCAACAAGCTCTGCCCTGCACATCCTCTGTTTAGTCCTGTCCCACAACTAAGCACTGTGCAGTCACTTGTGGGCTGAGATAAAGACAGATTAGTAGGTAAAGCAAAAGCCGTGTGTGCAAGCAAAGCAAAACCAGGAATTCATTTCCTACTTATCATCAGGCACGTGTTCAACCATCCCCAGGAAAGCAGGGATCCACCATGTGTTAACGGTTACTTAGGAAGACAAATGCCACCTCTCTGAACACTGCCACTCTCCCATCCTTCCTCTTCCCCAAATCCCTTATATGCTGAGCATGACATTATACAGTATGGGATAGCCTTTTGGTAAGCTGGGGTCAGCTGTCCTGGCCGTGTTCCCTTCCAAATCCTTGTGCATCCCCAGCCGTCCCCCTGGCAGGGTGGTGTGAGAAGCAGAAAAGGCTTTGACTCTATATAAGCACTGCTCAACAATAATTCATCTTTATATAACAAAACCATCTCATACTACCAACATCGTTTCCAGCACAAATCCAAAACACAGCCCCATACCAGCTACCGTGAAGAAAATTACTTCTGTCTCAACTCAAACCAGGACAGCCTTCCACTAGACATTTCAGATCAAGCTTTCCTGGGAAGTCAAAACTCAACATTGCTTAAATTCAACCAATTGACAGAAAACTAATTTTTGCACCCTTTCCTTTCCCCAATACACATCCACTGACTTTTAGAAAAATAGCCACTGCTCTCCTCTAAGTGATTACGAAAAATGAAGGAGGGCAAGATTGATATTCCATTGACACCTTCTTACTGCTCACTGTATTAAACCAAGGGACAGAGTTACTAGAGTTAATTATCTAAAGAGAATAAAGTGCTGTGAAGGAGGCTGAAGTTTGCTGTTCTCACAGAGGCTGACACACGCAGTGGCTCATCCCAGGCCATGGTGTGCTAAAAATGAAGGAGATCTGTGTTCTGCCATTCCATTTTGCAAATTGCTGCTTAGTCTTGGATCAGAGAAGAGCTTGACAACACCTTGCTGTAAAAATAAAATGATAGATTTGGGTCTGCATTTCACTGTCCCACAAGACTGATCTTTGATATTCCTTAGGCAAACTTTCTGTTTGAGGCTGGGAGGTAGTTTTATTGCTTTTCTTTTCATAGCAAAGATTTGTTGCTCACAACCAACCTCTCAAATCTCTTATACACTCCCTGTCATACTTCTTTTTTAAAACAGCATTTGATCTTGCAGAATAAATAGCATAAATAATTAATGGGAAAGACATTTTAAAGTCCAAATTCCACCCTTCCTTCAATGTACGTTTCATTTGACATTAAAACTATTACAAACAGGTGCATTTTGGTAACAAGTTAGACTCCCTGTGGATCGCAGGAGTATTATCAGTTACAGAAACCACACCATGAGCATAAAACCCCCTTTGCATAAAACATGGGTACAATAAATACTGCCAATGCAGTATTGATTCAGCCTACTCTTGAATTATGTTAAAGCTTTTAATTCCATACTCAGCTGCTGTTTTTCCTTAGGATTGTATTACATTTAGTCATATACCTTTCTACATATACCTACTACAGTCAGGGCATTTTAACAGGAATGCCAGCATTAGCAGCATTTTCAAGCTTGTGAATAACAATCACTGTAAAAACACAGCTCCACAAATTGGTGCTCCTCAGGTAATAATTTGTTTCATTAATATGTTGCATAGGCCATTATTTAATACTTTCAAGTATGTGACATACTGGAAAACCTTAAACTATCACTTGTTTCTTGAGTGATGAACAGTGGTCAACATTCTATACCAAATTCTAATGTGTTACAGCAGCCTCCAAAGCCTTTCAGTCCCACAGCATGGCATATTACACTGGCTGCTCTTTAGTAACAGAAGCTTTAAGGATCCATCAATGGTTTGCATCCCCTCTGGCTCATCAGACATGCCATCAAAAGAGGAGCACACTCCTGTTTCAAACATCCTACAGCAGAAAGAAGAGTCCTGCTCACTAGGTACAGCCCAGTTATTTCTTGGTGAAAAATGGGGGAAGGCTGCTTCTCCTTGGCTCTGTTCCTTGTAGGAACTTGGGGTGACAGTAGGGATGACTAGATAGGGTGGTTCTCCATGGGGAGAGGGTGGTGCTCATCCCGGGAAAAAGGAGAGATAAGGAGAGCAAGCACAGTCCCTGAACGTACAGCTTTCCAGGGACCTCAGAGCTGTTTTACGGCCTGGAATCACTTAGCTCTGCCCCCTGCTTGCATTGGAATACACCTTTTGTCAAGAGCGCTGCTCTTACAGCTCTCCTGAAGGCTCATGGAAGAACATCAGGGTAAATTAGTCCATCTGTTTTCATTTGGCTGGGATTCAGCAAAACACAGTTTAGCAAAGTGCTTAAACAAATGATTAACCTTAAGCTTGCTATTAAGGACCTAAGAAAGTGCTTTGCTGGATTAAGAGCAAAAACTACTGGAGGAGGAAGGTGGTATTCATGGTTTGTTACACAGTGGGAAGCTTGAGAATTGAGAGGGAGACTGCTTTGAAGATATGCTAGGGTTTTTGCACATGGTAGGGGACATGTGGGGCAAAGATGGTGGCCATGTGTGACCACAAAAAAGGAGAGAGGCTGTTGCATGGAGCTCTCACATGTCATTTTTAAGGCAGCTGGAAGAAGGAAAGACTGCACAATGCTGCTTTTTGAAAATGTTTCAGCTCTGCTGGATTGCGTCTTGGGCTACCTCACCCTCTAGATGTTAGAGTGGCACAAGTCCCAGAGAGGTGCCAAGACAAAGGCCTTAATTCCTGAGGGTGCAGGGACTTGGCTGCACTGCCAATCAGTGGCTGGGAGCACAAGCGCATGGATTAGCTTCTATGTGTAGCTTCTATGTCTGCCTTGCACTAGGGCCTGTGCTAATATCTCAACTCTTCACACAATCACCGCTCTGTCAGCTGTGGGAGGTAGAAGCAAACAGCTCAACTTTTCTGTGATGATGGAGGTAGGGAAGATCCAGGTGACAGTTTCACTACAGGTTCATAACAACTCTCCCTTTGCAATACAAATACTGCCTGCCTTTTTCTAAACTAAACTGAGACAACACATTTGCACATGACTAATCTCTTCAGAATGTGTTTTACCTCCTGCAAAATGGATATAAATATAACTATTTTTCAAAAGACGGAGAGATCTACCAGATCTTTATATACAGGTTCTTGTAGACAACACAATCCATCACCTTTCCATTAAAGAACTATACAAAATGAAATATTTAATATGTGATAAATTAAATATTAATGCTCAATGCATCACAGAGATCTCTAAAAGTTTACATGAGTCTGTAAGTTAGAGTGCTTGCTTTTTTTTCCCCAGAAGCTCAGCTTGTTCCCACCTAATTACTTTGCTTGCTAAGAGCTTCAGAGGCCTCTAAGCAAAAAATTCCAACTCGAGACATCCAGACCCAAGATGTTTCAGTTCCTTCTCCAGCGTCTCTGAGATATCCCCTTGAGCTTCATGGCTGATTCGTGTTTGTCTCCACCACCCACATTCAGTTTTACTGTAGTTGGAGGTTGTGTTTGAACAAATATAAATGCTGAACTGCTGGTTTAATTCACACCAGAACAAAACCAGCATCTTCCTCTGCAGAGGGAACTGCAAAGCTTTTGCAGGAAGTTTTGAGTTGGCAGAGGAGGGGATGCTGAGGTGGATGCAGAGCTCAGGCAGCTTAGAAGCACTGTGTGCAAAGAGAAGCACCCTGCTGCGGTAATTAAAGAGCTGCTACAGATTTATGCCAACATCAAGGTCCTAAATATATTTACTTATTTAACTCCCATATCTTAGAAAAGCTGCACAGAGAGACCTTCTGAAATGCTTGCTCTGGGGCAGGGAGGGATAACTCTAGCCCCAAAAGTACTTGCTACCAAGTCCTGGCATCTCCTGGGCCCTGCACCTGAGATGATGCTGCAGAGCAGCTCAGCTTTCATCCAGAGGCTAAGAATGGTCTCCACACTGGTTTCCACTCTCTGTCACTGCTGTGCAGTGCAGCCAGATCCAATTTCCCAAACAAGCATCTCTGTGTCTATTTCTTTGTGTCTCTGGTACAAGCCTCTCATGTAACACCTCTCCCCATGCCCTGCGTGGCTGTCATCCTTCCCACTGAGGAACACGAGCGAAGACAGCCTGAGGAGGTTAACACTGCTCATTAATCGATCAGCTGAGCCAGTGCCAAGCGAAGCGAAGCACTGTTTTCCCTCCCGCGCACCACGCTGGGGCTGAGGCTGCTGCTTCTGAAAAAATCCCTGCTGGGAGAAGGAACAGGCACACTGGCTGGGTTGAACAGCCCACAGAAACGGATGCTCAGCAGCTATGGGGTCAGGCCCTTTAACTGGAAGTGACACATGAGCTTTTATAGAGGTTTTTCTAAAGCCATGCAATACCCACTGGGCTCTGCATCACCCCTGACAGAGAGAAAAAACACCTCTCAAACAAACTGCCTATGCAGCCCATTTTGAAAAGTCAGCACGTACATGCACATGTGTGTGTATGCACACACACACTTCGACTTGCTGACAGAGATTATTAGGTCCTTTGGGGCAGCTGCTGTCTCTCATGGAAATCAGTGGGGTTTTAAATCCTTCTTTTTTTTCTCAACCTGAAATAAGAAAAAGCCCTGTGGTAGCAGTTCACACAAAAGGTTCCACAGATTTCTCAAGAGCAAGGTAAGTCCTAAAAAGAAAGGAAGGTTTCCATTTTGAATCCCCTCCAAAATAGGTTAGGCATGTATGATGGAAGTAGCTGTGAGAAATAATTGCTGCACAGGGGCCCAATTACTCACATACTTCAAAATAAACTGAGACTCCCACCTGGTATGAGCAAAGGGCTTAAAGGGAGTCAGTTAAGAAATGGATAAAAGCATCAGTTTAGATCTATGTAACTGTCAGTTTAAATGTCTTGGTCTTTATTCTTGTTAAAAATTGTCATTAACCTAATTGTGAGTCTTACCTATCGCTGCTATTGTTTGTTTGTTGGGTTTTTTGATTTTGGAACTTGAAGCTTCGGTTTCACATGAATAAAAGCCCCCAAACTCTACAGAAAACTGAATTTTGGAAGGTTTGAATAATGCAACTAATACCATAAAGCCCCAGTTCTGGGACCCATTAGGTATTTAGAGACCTGTTGCAGCATTAATGTGCCTTAATATGGCCTGTAAAAGTTACAGGGATGGGAAAGCACTAACAGAAGGGGTTCTTTTTGTTACCTTCCTTGGGTTTCTCTGACAAAAAAACTCTTCACAAAGATCAGCTGCAAACAAAAAGTTTTAGTTTGGGTTGAGTTGGAATCTCCTTGCAGATAAGTGACAGAAACACTTATCCAGCCTTAATTACAGTAGCAATGTCGGGTGGTGCTGCATTAATCTGACCTTTGGTTGTATGTTAGCTGGACTAAATAAATTTAAAAAAATAAGAAATTCTCAGCAACAAACACAATCATAGCTTATCATTCACAGTGTGAAGTTGTTACTACAGTGCCATCTTCAGTGCATTACACAAAGTGGAGTTTTCCTGCAGAGGATTTTTCATTGTTCTTTATGGGTTGGACATGGATTAAAGGAATTTCTACTGCACAGAAGAACAAAGAAAAAAAGTTGAAAGCGTCTTCCCTTTGCTAATGTGAATCAGACTGTTACGATTCAGAAAATAAATACATTATAATATCGGATGCATGTGTAATTATTAGGTAAAACAAATGAGTCTGGCCGCCACAACAGGCTTTGAGGTAAAAATTGGTCACCTCCATCCTACTGCCAGTGACACTTAGCATGGAGATAAAACTTTTGTATGTGAACATGCAAATTCTATATATTACAGAACCATTAAAAGCTGTTAATAGACATTTAACTGCACACTCTTTACAGACAGGGAAAAAACCCCATACCTCAACACAAATTTTACAGTGGATCTGGTCTAGTACTGTGAGGGGACAACACATTTGGTCAAAGAAGGTCTTCCAGCCTCATCACAAACTTTAGGTTGGACCCAGAGGTGAAGATTGCTTTTCCTGTTGCAAAATGGCCTAGTCCATACATTGAAGTAGCAGTCAAAGAGGCAGACCCTTATAAAATTCTTGATTACAGAGCTGCTGTGCTGTTCTGCTCCTGTTACATGAAAATACAGAGGTTACCAAGCCCTGCTACAACCTTACTCCTTGGCACAAGGCATGGATGTTCTAGGCCACACCACAGAGGATACAGGAGAGACTAGTAAAGGTCACTGCCGTGCTTCTGTTGTCTCATCTTCTTTGCAAAGGCCCATGACAAATGCCTACATAAGTAGGTATGAACAAGCTCAGCCCCACAGAGCACTAAAAGACACTAGGCAAACTCACCCTCGCACATGTGTAATCTCAAAGGGATTATTAATGAGAAGTAAGGAAATAGGAACCCACTCAGATTCTAAATCTTGGTCCCACAACTTGCCAGCATAAGCAAAAACTGCCAGAGGTCCCAATGTTATTGAAAAATATGAGCAATTTCATTGTTACAATGCAGATGTTCTCTTTGGAGGGAATGTATTTGCTTGTCTTTTTTAGCATTATATATTTTTCTTGCCTACGGCTCAGAGCTGTATTGTTCTTTATAGGGAAAACAGGTCTATTTAACAGTTGAAGGAGAAAAGTATACAGAAAGGAAAACCCTACTTATTCACTTTCAGTGATATTCCTCAATCTGAACAATGGAGTACAATAGAATACAGGGGTATTCCCCTTTTGAAATGCATCCTATGCTGATAATACTCATCATTTGCATACTGCTTTCATTTTGAAAGCACATTACAAATATAACAGAATCCTCACCAACACACTTTACAATATGTAATCCTTACTATCTTTGCTGTCATAAGCTGAAGTTATGCATAAATTACTTGACAAAGCCACACAGACAGAATGCATCATGCTGTTGTTCTTGCCGACCATTACTTCTGCTGGTTGCTAAGTGTCTATGTGGCTATTGAACAAAACCATAAAATCGTGCTCATCGCATCGCTCCAACAGCTAAAGGAAACCTCCAAATTCTAGGGGAAGCTACTTAAAAGATAAAACTTTCAGCACTTGTGTAGGTTATATTCTTGAGAAAGGAATACAGAATACGGACCTTAGATGCTGGCAGTAGCCCTGCTCTCTCCCAGTCCTTTCTGAACATTTCACTCAGTTAAGGTAAAAGTCATTTTCATTGAACAAAAAGAAATCTTAAATACAGGTGATTCATGATGTTTTGTTCTTTACATCTTATAAACCCGTGGGAATTAAATGCAGGTTTTTTTGCTGGAGATTTGGACACAATCTCCTAATCCAAATTGTTAAACTACTGATTTATTGAACTGTTCCCAAAAGTAAAAGATCTTTGCTAGGATAAAACAGTGCAACCACATGGCAATATTTAAGAAAGAAATAGCAAGAATCCCAATTATTTCAATGAGTAACCTCTTCCAAAGACATCACGCCTTGTATGATACTTGTACTCTTGTTAGTAACTTCATCAAATTACAGATACAATTAAAGACTGGTACTGAAGAATGCTACCTGATCTAACCTCCATTAAAGCAAACGGAGAGGGAACATTAGAAACCTTGATTTAATTTCTACCACATAAAAGGCAGCAAGACAGTTAGGATGTGTCTTTGCAGATAAATTGTGCCCTGAGCTGCCCATGTGAATTCCTTGGCTCCAAGGGCATATTCTAACCCAAGAACAGAACAAAATGAAAAGTTGCATGCTAAAAATATAAACCAAACTGCTTTTGTTATACTTCTCTGAATAAAAAAAAACCTTCTAAATACAGATATTACCCAACCATCTGAGCTTTCTTTAAAATATCAGTATTTTTCTTTTTCAGTCCTGAAAAATTCAAATTCAGCCTACTTTGCTTTTCAAAAAAAATGACAGCTCTTCTCCCACCCGTCTCCACAAAATTATTTTGGGGTATAAGCAAACAGACTGCACATATACCAGACTGGTGACCCAGAGTCTCATTTGCAGTGTGTAGACAAGAAGAATACCCTGCTGAGAAGGACTCTCAGAGTCTATGAAAGCCTGCCAGGGAGCAAGGGAATCTGCTGTACGGTACATCGCTTCCTGTAGTTTCTTGCAGTGAAGAGCTCAAAATCTGTCAAAACACTCTGCCCTTTGTGACTCTGCTCATTGAGATGTACTTACTGTGCAGCAGCTCATATTCAGATGTGAGCACTAATATATCTCACAAAGAGACTCTACCAAAGAAAGCACTCGACAAACATTAGGTACAGACTAACCTCCATACACAGCATCCACTGTCCACACACATGTATCCATGTCCCAGTTAAAAGCCTTATTCAGAAAGATGTATCACATCTGGTTTAGTCTAAATAATTTGTCCAGGACTCTTCAGTGATTAGTGACATCAAAACCTAGCCTGGGTAAGTGGGTGCAGACGTCTGTAGGATTTAACCTGCAGCCTGTCAGGATTCAGTTCTCTGAAGCACATTTCTTTTACACCATACACCTTACAGTCATGAAAGGCCATGATTGTCCAGTTTCAAAAGCCCAGCATGAATCTTCCTAACAGAAGCTTAAACCATTTTCCACTGCTCTGTTTCAGACGTGACTCAGAAACCATCCAGGAAAGTCTCCTACAATTTGCCTTTTTTAGCGGGTGTGTTTTGGGTTTTTTTTACAAATCAACAAATACCACTCCTTTGGCTCTTTAAAAAAAACACTATTAACCAATGTCTAGACAAACATTCAGCTGTAAGGGACTGAGCAGGGTGAAGCAGGTGAAGTGAGAGCATGAAGTAGACGAACGCCCCAGAAGGTCACAGTGCACGCATTTCTACAAACTTAAATTTATCAAGAATTTAAATGCTTGTGGATGAAGAAAGTTGAGGAAGACTTGTTACTATACATATGCAAAATGATTACTAAACTATACAGAGACCATCTTTTCTTTTCTGCTTAAACAAAGATCAAGGGACAGTGATGTGACACTTGTGGACCCATCAGAGTTGATCTACAGTTATTTTAAGCCTTCACGTACATACAGGTAGTGTACATATATATACATGCACATTTATATACACACATAAAAAAAATTAAGTACCATCTAAGTCTTTCTTATCTGATTGCTATTAGTACTTTTAAAGAAATTATTTAGTGTTAAATAACTACAAATATTTCTAGCAAGAGAGTGAATCAATATAATGCAGTGACAGTCTGTTAGTAATGACTGATAGTTTAAAAATAACAAACTTCTCAAAATGTACTGTTTTCAGCCAGTAAATACATTACCTCAAGTATTGCTGATGAACATGAATAAAATTACCAGGAAAATAAAGGTTCTTGCAATAAAGTCCCTATTTAACAAGAAAGAAGATGTAAGTTTGTTCCATTGTAGAGAGAAAATAAATTGTATGGTTAAAATAACATTTTTATTTTACATGATACATATCCCAAGTCTATGTATTAATTCAGCAAATTAAATAGCTTTGTATCCACAGTACATCTACAGGGTGCCCATAGCTCTTGAATCACTGGAGTTCCACTGACATCAAATAGACACAGAACTACTCCTACTTTATATTCTGCCCCATGGTTATTTGAAACTAACAACATCTTTACCACACAAATCAACAGAGCAAAAAGCAAGGTTATATTTTATTTCAAGTAAAAAATGACTTAGCTTAGTTCTTACTTCAATACAGATAGATCAGCTCCTCACCTAATATGGTAAACTTCTGCTTTTGTGTTCACCAGGGTAAGGCTGCATTGATTCCATTGAAGTCTGTTGAGTTGGTCTGGATTCATATGGGTAAATTTCTAAGGTGAGTCTGTCCCTGAGCATTAACGTACCTACGTTTATTTTTCAACACAGCACCAATACATGAGGATGAATGAATTTCAATTAGAAGTGAGGACTAAATAACGGAAAAGCTTACTAACACAAAACTGCCAAGCTCCTTTACATTCAGGAAATCAGTGCATGCATACTATTTTCAAAAAAAATGAATACTTATTCTTTATTCTCAAGTATTTCTTTAGAAAAAAATGGAATACATACATAGGTCTTTCTCAGTTAATGCTGTGGGTTTGCTTCTGATGTTATATTGCAATTTAAAGTGAAAAAAAATCCATATCAAGTCCTGATTTTCTAGTCCATATCACATTCTGATTCTCATCCACCACCATGATAATGCACATTAAATCCTACACAACAGGGAATATTTAATCTAGATGTAATTCTGTTCCAGTTCTTCTCCCCTCCCATGAAGATTTTTATTAGGCTTTGTAAGACATTTTAAGTACAAAATCCATATTTGGAAGTTAAACAACCTAAAGACATCTTTCCACCTTCCATTTACAAAACTAACCTAACCAATTGAATAGGTGTAGGAACTGCTATTTTTTCTTTTTGCTAGGGATAAACTTTTTTTTTTCTTTGAGAAATTCTCTTATTCAAAATGATTGAGAAGGGAGCAGAATTTAAAAAAATGCCTCTAGCATTACATGATTGTTCTACTAAACAAAAAAAAAAATTAATCCTGCTTGTGTTACTAATGCTAAAAAACTTCACTGTCTATGAAAGGACTATTTGTATAACAGAGGTAAGGACAATTTTGTTAGACAACAGAAGATGGGAAAAACATTCACAAAAAATAGTAAATTGTTGAGGTCATTGGAAAACATTACTATTTAACTACTTTCTACATTCTCTTTCATCCATACACAGATGATCTGAAAGAGAATATTACAGGCACTTAATAAAGTCCAGTTTCAGAAATACAACAATACCAAACAATTTTATTAATAATTTCATACAAATTTTAAGTCAACATTGGCTAATGTTTTGATGTTGTTGAAGGCAAACAAAATTAATGAACAGCAGCTTTCTGTGTTTTACATTGGACTGGATGTTATAAGTGGATATCTTAATTATAAATTAACCTATAATAGTAATGATTGAAGCCGAGTAAAACCAATACATTTTGTTTTCTTTACTTTATTTCAAAATAGAGTGATTATAAATACATTCTTGTTATATTTCCTTCCCAACTCTTTGGATGCAACCAAAAAAAAAAAATCAAAAAAAAAATCTCACTGTGCTCATTTCATACAATATCAATGTACAAATCATGCAAAAGATATTATAGCTGTTATACCACCATGTCCTGGATGTGTTTTGTTGATTCTGAAACATTTGTTAACATTATTGACAAGGCCATGCCTTTTATAATTTGTATCAGCGTTATGGCTTTTTTTTAAAAAAAGATTTTTATAGATTTCTACAACACTGTCAATCTTGAAGACTAAATGCAAAAAGTAAGTTGTCTGATGGTCTTGTGTTCTTGCACCATGGTAGTTGCCTTCTGATAAAATTGCACCATTTTTTTCTTTTTCAAGGAAACAATTACTCTTTATTGATTTTATTTAAAAGTGGAAACTTCTTTATAATACAATGAAGACAACAGATGATGTTAACACCTTCACTGGTTTAGTTTATGTCTATGGGCCTTAACAGCCATTTTACAAGCATGGCCACTCAAACCAATATATAATGAACAGATAGATCTGTTAAGCCACATCCGAAGAGGCACCTTCCCCAGTTAGACTGACTACAGATTTGAATGGACATTACACTAAAACTGCTGTGCAGACACATACACTGCTTCAAAACATGGAGGAAATAAACTGACATCTAGGTTGTAATTCAAAGTAACAGTTTCACAGAAATACAGTTTTGCCAACTTCTGCATTCTTCACTCACACTATTATGCCTACATATTGCACCATATATGTAAAACATTTAAGAACAATTTCTACAAGAAGGTCCAGATTGTGCAACTTTCATTGATGCTGGTGAACCTACACTCAACTGCATAATCCCAAAAGAGTTACTGGGCTCTACGTATTTATTATACACAAAGTTTCTGACCTGGCTCTAAGTCAATGACAAAACTCTATTTAAGCCCCACTCTTGGGCAGGTGTTTAATTATTAGCTCATGAATAGTACCTCTGCACCTGTGTTAGGTTGAGCTTAAATGCTGTACTGGATCAAAAAATCAACAAGGAGGAAAACATGACCCAGTGTAATGATACAGAGTAACGGTTTAGTTCTTCTACTTTTGATCAGTGAATAGAAGATTTCAACATAACCCCTCCCCACCACAACACAAACAAAACAAAGAAACCTCTCAATTTTTTAGCTGAGGGAGGTATGACCATTTTTCAGTGTTCCTTTAACTCAGGGCAACATGAGTCATAAACACATTGATTTGAACACCACTTAAAAGTATTAGCTTGTTTGCTATTTTTAGTATTTGTAACGCATGCCTCTCGAGAGAAGGGTATGGGACATGACAGTCTGACAATGCAATGAAGTGTGTCAGAAGCCTTATGCTTTGGGAAATCCCAGTGAACCTTGGCACATTCTCAAAGCCATGCAGCACTGTGCAGACCAGGCATGGCAACCCAATATTCTCATCCTACTGATGGAGCCACTACAGTCTATCATAAAGCCAGCGCACCTTTAACACTCCTTAGACCACAGGCTCTTGACACAAGAAAATCAAATGTTCTTATTTGAGCCTTGGCCACATATGGCGTCACTGGGCAACCAAGAACTTTTGATGCATATGTGCATAGCATCCATGTCCAGAAAATCCCTAAGATATCTCAAATGAAGTCAATTACTGTGCTTGGACAGCACCAGCTTTTTCAAAGAAACTTAGCCATTAATTTACCTGTTCTAATTTTATAATCTGAAGTTATGTAGATACTTTGTAACATGACCAAAAATAATAAAACAACCCTCTAAGTCACAAGACAAGTGTCTGAATGTAGAAAAATGTTGTCTTGTTTTCTTTTCTCTTATAAGCAGCAGTGGGGTGTTTTGTTGGGGTTTTTTTGTTAAAAATATACTTCAGGCTGTTTGCCAAGTATCATTCCAGAATAAAAATTTCCCTGCAAAGTAATAAAGACCTGAAATTAAAGGTTTATAAATAGCTGACACAGCCTTCTCCACAGTATTATTATTGGGTCTTGCTGTAATATTTGCTAGTTTCAAATTTATGAAAAACATTCATGCTTATATCCTACTAATCTGAATTGATTTATGTATTGATTAAGAGGTGGTGGTAGGGGAAGGTTCTGGAACCAAAGGAGATAAAGGTATCTTATCCAAAGCATATTGAAATAAATGAAAAAAAATCCTTTCCAAGTCAAAGAACTTTTCATTAATCTCATAGCATAGATTTACTGTATGATGCTTTACCAATTTATCTCCATTCTCATCGCAAGGTACCATCTATCAGGGAGATACAGTGGGGATTTTCCATTCTCCTTATTACTTTTTTTTTCCCTAGCTATTCAGATTCAGCTTTCACAAAGGCAGGTTTTTACTCTCTACCTATGAGCTACATAATACTCTGAGACCACTATATTCATTTTACACTGTGGTTTTAAATAGAGATGATTTGCCGTATCATTCACTGTTCTGATCATTCTTTTATTTCCCTGACTGGCAGCAGCCAGACAGTAAGAACAGAAAACTTATGCATATGCAATTCAAATATTACTCTTGCCATGAATTCCTGTAAATACTTGTAGCGAAACCTATTTAGATTCATCTGTAGAACCCTGAAAAGCAAGACAATTGATGGCAAATAATTGCCTGAGACACAATAATAAAAAACTAATGATTCCATTTTAAAATGCACCCTTGGTAACAAATCTGAAATAAGATAATATGCTAATTTCACAAGAATAGTACAGAACAATTTTATTATTCTTATATCCGATCACTTAATTTTGGATAATTCTATACATTACATCCCCGGTTTCTGTTTGGTATATTGTTCTGTTTTTATTTATACTGAATGATTAATGCATTGTGATCAAGAAAACAAGTCAGGCATATTAAATACATATTAAGGAGTACATATTTTTCCTATTTAGTATACAAAGTATTTCATAAATATGAATTATATTACAAAAATAATTTCTGCTACGCTCACACAGTAAGCACTTTGACAATTTTGGACAACCTGTTGGGGTTGCAAGTGTTTCACATAACTGAGAAGGAACTCTAGTTTTAATTGGAGATGAGTCTTACAACAGATTCTGCATAAACACCGAATATTTTCTTCAGATGCCACAAATACTGCAGAAGTCAGTTTGAACTATTTCTTTCTCTTTTCTTTTTTAATTGTATGTATAGACGTGTATGCTTCAAGTGGTCAGATTTATTTCATAGGTATGTAATGCATGGTATATTTTAAACAAATATTTGCACAATTTAACATTATAATTCCAGTGGTTTCAAGATGCAGGCCATAAATGTAACCAATTTACACATACTATCGAATGTTCGCTCTTTGCATGCTTGTTACTTTTCAGATAATCTTTAAACAGTGCCATTACAACACCACGAATCAAAGGATTGCTCCAGTTCCACCAACTTAAATCCACGTGCAGGATGAAGGACCCAGCTGAGGTACAAATACCAGTACCAGGTTTCCTGTGTTTGTTCTAACAAATCACAAGGAGACGATGGTTTTGCATTTAAGGTACAAAACATATATGCCTCTTGAGGTTAAATTCAGTGTAACGTGTATAAAGCATCCCTTTGGCAATAGAGTTTGCAGTATCCCTACAGGATTCCACAGGGCATGAGCTTTATGTATTAAAACCTATTAAGGAAACTCTCCTCTACTTGACAAATCATATGCAGCTACAGTTAATCAGACACCCTTGGATACACCTGCCTCTATGCCTATCAATATAATATAGTATTTGGAAGTTAAAAGTCAACAAAAGGCACTTTCATCATTAAATAAATGTCCTCTGTAGGCAATAAGATTGCATGACCTATATTTTATTCAAAGCTGTTTGTTCTTCAAGGACTTGTAGGTAGTCAGGTGAACCTTGAAGTTTAGCTTTTAGTTCAAAATACTCGCTTTTTCTTTGTTCTACTACAATTTTACTATGATTACCACCTATTAGAGATTTCTTGGGTTTTTTGTCTTGTTGTTTCTCTGGATAACGTATTTCAAAGCCACTGACCCCTATGCTGTTGTATTCTTTTTTGCTTTCAAGAAAATTTTGAATAAATACATTGGAATCCCTCCCAGGGAATAACTCATCCAGTTCATCAATTGTGCTAAGTCTTTTTCTGGTATCCACATGCAATAAATCTTTCTCCTTGTCATTAATATTTCTCAGAATGACTTTTTGCCCTGGTGGGTCAGCAAACGTGAAGCCTGTTTCAGACTCTTTTAAGCCACAGGTATGACTTTTGCTCATCTGCTCAATGGTTTGAGGGATGAAGGCCTCTGCACCTAGTCCATCTTTTTTGTTGGACTTGTGATCGTGCTTTCGTAGCTGCAGTTGCATAGAACTGCATTCTTGATTTCCAATCCCTTCATGCTTTACAGTTGGTTTCTTGTTGCGCCGAAGCACAAAAACAAGAAGACAAAAAGCAACAAACACTGTTAAAATAAGCACAACTAGTATGCTTAAGATCAAGATGGACAACGGAACCGGGCCACCAGGAGGACTGCGAACTGGTCCCAGTGGTGTTGTAAAAGTAACAGCGGGCATAGGACTAGTGAAGAGAGCAGATGGCTTGTTTAAAAGTTTAGGACAGAGGATCTCATTTTTCAGAGACTTAAGTTCAATGTTAGCAAACTGTACAGGTGTTTCACATTTCAACTCCTTCACCACAATACCTTCATTTAGCTTCTCAAGCCACAGTTTTAAAGCAACTAAATCACAAGTGCAGTCCCATGGATTACCTTCCAAATCAATCTGTGTAAGAGATTTCAGCTGATCAAGAACGCCACTTACAGGTAAATACATGAAATGATTGTTCCTCAGATTCAGTCTAGCAAGTGGTGCACCAGCAAAAATGTAAGCTGGCAAGCTTCGTAGAAGATTGTTGTTCAGGTAGAGCAACTGCAAATTTGGCATCAAGTCAAAGGTGCCTGCTAGGATTTCCTTAATAACATTGTATTCCAAATACAGATACTGCAAGTTGTGGAGGCCAGCAAACATTTCTGGGCTCAGGCGCTCTATCTGATTGCCATTGAGATACAATCTCCGTAAATTTGTAAGGTTGCGGAAAACTTCTCCTTTGATCACTGAAATCCGATTGCTGCCTAAGTGTAGCAAATCCAGCCCCTCAAAATCAATGAAGTCTGTAGTGTCCACATCCTTAATATAATTGCCATTTACATGCAGTTTCTTGGCATTTAAAGGTTTTGGTACGAGTTCGGCCATTGACTCTATATTTCTCTCTTGGCAATTTACACTTAATCCCAAGTCTGAAGGATGCGTTTTGCAAACACAGGGGACTGGACAAGGAGTTAAAGGAGGCACCCTGGTCTGGTAAGATACAATTTGACTGAGATTGCGATTAGATAGTGCTTTGCCTGCTACTATCCCCGAGATCTTCGAAGGATTTGTAGTCTTTGGCGGTTTTGTGACTAATCTGTGCACTGATGTTTGAGTGGTGTGGCCGTTCGGCGTGCTATAACCGGGCTCCAGCTGCGAGGGAGGAAGAATGCGCACATCAAAATCACTCCCTGTCCCCATAGAGCAAAGCTCTTGCTTGTTGGTTTCTTTCAGCAGCCTCCCATACAAGTCACTGGGTGTTTCACAGATAGCTTCTCCAATGTAGATGTTGTAGGGCATGTTCTCCAACCATGCTTTCAAAGGCAACAAATCACAAGTACAATTCCAGGGGTTGTCTTCCAGCTGCAATTCGACAATTCGCCCAATGTGTTCCAGAACTCCAATGTAGGGAAGCTTCTGTATTCGATTCCCTCGTATATCCAGATGGGTTAGAGAAGCAAATCGAAAAATGTTATCGGGAAGGAATGAAATCAGATTGTCATTAAGGATCAGGACTTTCAGCTTGTGAAGCTTATTGAAGGCTCCCCGTTCAATAAACTTGATTAAATTGTAGTCAGCTTGGAGATACTCCAAGTTCTCTATGCCAAGGAAAGTGTCAGCTCGGAGAATCTTTAATTCATTGTTGTTCAAGTGCAACTGTTTTAATGCACTAAGACCCATGAAGGCCCCTCCCTCAATGTTCTGTAACTTATTATTACCCAGTTGCAAGGACACTGCATGTGTAAAATTAAGAAAGGTATTTGGATATAGAATAATTAGCAGGTTGTTTTGAAAGTTGAGGTGGTAAAAATTAGACCATGGTGGTTTAAGCTGATTTGGTCTGTAGACTGCAACCTTCTCACAGTTGACATAGAGTACGTTTTCAACTGACACACAGGAGCAAACATTGCAAATTTCCACAGATATATCAGCATCTGCAGTTGTAGAAGAAACTGGAGATGACAGAACCAGAAAGAGCCACAGAAACATCTTCTTGTGATCAGCAAGCAACCTTAGGCTCTTGAACAAAGATAAAGAATCTAAAGAAGAAAGAGGA
This sequence comes from Zapornia atra, assembly GCA_013400835.1. Taxonomy (NCBI): domain Eukaryota; kingdom Metazoa; phylum Chordata; class Aves; order Gruiformes; family Rallidae; genus Zapornia; species Zapornia atra. Next base: position 187,972 of record VZTU01033358.1, read on the forward strand.
AAAGAAAAAAGAAAACGGTTTTCAGTTGTCATTGTTCCAAAACGTCATTTGGGTTAAAAATTGTATTCCGCTGAGCTATTGTACCTGCCAAGGGTTATAGATAAACTACAAGCACTGAATTTAAAATAACATGAATGATTTTAACAACCAAACAAATACACAAGAGCTAGAATGATTTCAAATATAGAACATAAATCTCTGTAGACAAAATACAAATAACTGAGGTCCGTCAAATATATCTCTCTTGTACACGCCAAACATGCATAACTAACAAAGTAAAACAACCAAAGGAGATTCCAATTTTATGCATATTTAGTCTCCTCAATCCTACACTGCTCATATGTTCCTGCGAATTTCAGGGATATTAAACACAAATGCTGATGTTATGCATGCCCAAACATCTGTGTTGGGATAGCACAATAGAGAAAGGATGAAGATGCAGACACCAAAAGCAATGTCAACACTCAATATCTGTATCTATAGCCTGAACACATACAGATCATCACTATGATCCTGGTGAGATTCACTCAAGTGATATATTAGCATGCACACACCTTGTTTCTGTCACTTATTGCACCTAGTTTAAATAAAGGTGGCAAACTGATCTCAGAAATACAATAAACTATCTACAAAACAAGATGATCAGCTCTGGGTGACCAATGGAAGCACACAGATACAGAAGAAGCATGCAGAGACACACAACTCCATCCCCAGGAATAACAACAATGCTCTGACTTGCCAGCAAAACAAAGTCACAATTCAGCAGCCTGACACAACTGAAATCTGAGAATAACTTTTTTTGTCGATGCAAAACATTATGTAATTTTCTCTTATCCCTGCACCAATACAGAGGTGGCTTTCAAGAACCCTTCACATATAGTCAGGCCAGCTGAGCTGCCATTTTTTACACAAGAGAACTGGACTCACAGCATTTACTCTGAGTTAGAAGGTAGCTTTTTTTTTTTTTTTAAACATATCAGTCAATAATCAATACATTGCTCCCTCCATCTTCCCCATTCCCCAACTTGTTCCTTTTATTTCCTGCTGTGGTAAGCCACCGAATTAGCACGAGGGAGCCAGGATGGAAGTGGAGAAAGCAGGAGCCAGCTGGAGGGAGGAGAATCGGGCTGGAGGGAGCCGCAAGGAGGGGAGGATGCGCCGGGGGACCTGGAAGGGAGGGCAGAGGAGGGATGAGGGAAGAAGGAAGGGAGGACAGAAGGACAGGAGTGGGGAGGGAGAGCTTCTCAGGCAAGGAAGGAAGAGGGGAAGGGATGGCTGAAGGGGTCAAGGAGGCCGCGGTAAGGGACCACAGGGAAAGGAGGTCGCGGAGCAGTCACTGCTGATCCCCGCAGGCTCCCGACCCTGGCCGCGGCGAGAGCCCGCAGGGGCAGCCCCAAGCCAGCACCTCCAGCCGCTCCGTCTCACACCCCTCCACACCCCCGCGGAAGATGCCGTGTCCCTCGTATCCCTGCCTCGCCCGCATTCGAGTCCCCTCTTCTTCCTCAGCCCCGGGGCTCCGGCCGGTGCCGAGGGGGCACACTGCGGGAGCCGCACGGGGCTGGCGGCGGGTCGGCGAGCCCGGCCAGGAGTGCAGGCACTACCGCAATTTTTTGCCGCAACCGGCTCGGCTGGTGCCGGCTTCCCTCTGTCGTGGGCGCCCCGTCGCCCTCTGCCTCCCGGCGGGGGAAGGCAGGAGGGACGCGGTCGCGCACACACCGCACGCACATGCCGGGTGAGAACGGGCGCAGCGCGGCGGTACAGCCCGGCATCCCTTTCACCCTTCCTTTGCAACAAGGCACAGCCGTGGTCCCCACCGCCAAATTCTCCCCTCCTTCGGCACCTTTGCAAAGTCCAGCCCGCAGCACATTCGCACACCCCCTTCCCCCAGCACCACTGCACAGAACCTGCTTCCCCTCCGCCCCGCGATCTCTCCACACCTCCAACCGCCTTATGCGGGCCGCCCAGCCCCAGTCCCTCCGCTCGCCCGCTCCTCCGGAAAAGATAGGAGCAAGTAGCGCTGAGCCCGGTGCCGCTGGCCCAGGGCTCCGGGAGGCGGCCGGCTG
>VZTU01033358.1:190971-227382 GCA_013400835.1 Zapornia atra
CCCAATCTTTTATGACGCCCCCCCCAAACAAAAGTAGAGGTGGAAACCGAGTGGGCAGGATGCATTTGCTGCATTTAACGTGAATTGCAATTATAGCACAAAATCGCTGTGAGGAGACATACTCGACCCGTTAAGACAACTCGGCTATTTGTGTGTCTCATTCTTTGTGGTTAGGTGAAATTCCTCCTCTGCTTAGGTAACAGCTGCAGTCTGATGGAAAAAAAAATCCTCTAATGTTATGCATTTGTGCAAAACAGGTTCTGCTAATTAAGAGCTCCTATTTACTCTACCTTTCATAATAGGCTTTAAACCAGTAATGGTAACCCCCCTCCTCCCCAACAAGGTGACATCTCTTTCTACGACAGAAGAGTCGATTAACCAAATGAAATCTTGCAAGGGGAGTTCAACTGCTTGTCCTTTACCATGAGCGCTAACATCATTCAGTAAGAAAACTGTTTATGTATTGCACACATACCAGTTGTGAGTTCTGGGCAGAAAACATCAAGGGAATGGAAAACAGCAACTGTTTTCTTCATTTACAGAAATGAAATAAATAGCTTGCTCCAAAGGCAGACTGCATCTAATTGAAATAATTGCAGAATGTTATTTTGCATTATGCGGATAGACTGATACCTGAAAACAAATGCAGCTGAGACATCAATTTGCATATCAGAGCAGAACTGAAAGTGATTTGTGATTAATATTCAGCCAATTAAAAACCAAAGTCTTTAAAATGTAAACTCTCTTAATTATTGAACCATTAACAAAGTCACATTAAAGGGAATGCATGTATATAAAGGGCCCAGTTTAGAAGGGTTTGCGTATAGTCTAAGCTGAATTTTTCAAACTATTTAAACTTATGGAATAGTGAGCAAAGGTCTAGAATAAAATTCATTTGGGAAAATATGTGGTTTATAAGTGTTTTTCCAACAGGCACAGAAGTGCAGGTATAAAGATTAAGGTACCAGTTTTGTTTAACTAGCTGCATTAAGCTGGATGTTAAACTAATTCCTTGCTTATTTAGTAGTTGAAAGACCATATAGACAGTATCAAAGACAGATCAGTACTCCCATCACCATTTAAACATCTCCACAGAAATCAAATCAAGAATCAAACAAGGAGCATAATAAAAGAATCATATTTTAACCAAGTAAACCATGAAATGAGTGAGTATTTAAGAGAACTGAAATTGCACTATAACTAAATAATTCTTGATGTTTCTATTATAAGTGGCTATTAACAATGATATACGTTTATGGTGTTGTAGAATTTATCTAAGGAGGAAACTTAGTTATGCAACACAATTTCATTATTAGGGTTTTAGTATGTCATATTTTTTGTATTTATTTCTAATTTACAGTTCTAAAAAATAACTCCTCCAAATCTTACTTAAGTGGTTTCTAAGATACTTGTCCTAACCTACAACATGCCAAACTCTCCAAGATTTAAGCTTATATGTCAAGACAACACACCAAACCAAGCTGCGGATAATTTTGAAGTATAACATAAACACAAGTTTAAGGTCAAGACTCTGATCCAAGACGATGATGTGCTTAAGGAATAAATCACTCTGAAGTGTTATATCCTAGAATCACTTGGTTGTACCTCTTTCTTTGAGCTATGGCAAGAAGTTCTGTGGCCATCAATAGACATTTTCTTGTACCCTGATGGTAGAGAGTAATTGGAAGACAGCAGAGACCGAAAGGGCAAGTTGGATTATCTGGCCTGGTTCCCTGAAGTTTACAAGATTACTTTAGGATACATACCATGCCCATTATTGTCATCTCTAACCTTTTCTTACATTTCTTGCTGTGATGAAACCTCATTCATCTCCTTTGATGTTTTTTCTCTCTGTCGTTTGCCACAGGAACATGTATTTTTCCTTCTGCGGTTTAGCAAAAGGAGAGCAAAAGCTAACGAGCAGAGAGATTAGTAACATGATTTTCTGCAAAAAGAAGTCTCCGTGGAAAAAGTGGAAATGTGAGATATACTACTTCCCACCCAAGGAAACACACAGAGGGTGACACTCAGTAATGGTAAAATAAGCTTATCAACAATGTCATCACCATATCTAAGTAGAAGTTCTTGGGAGAGAAAGGTAATTTTTACTCTTGGTTACGGAAATTCATCATGCAGTCTGCTCAGAAATTAGAGAAGCCTATTTATATTTTGTTTCCTCTCACATTTTTGTGAGAGCCTGTAAACACTGTTCTAAACACGCAGTCATGTTTGGTCACCTACCTCTTTCAATTTACTTCTGCGTTGATGCAGGAACTTGAGACTCAAGCCGTGCTTTTGTGTGTTCAAAGTCTGCCTGGAGAAAAACCTTCCTGTAACAGAATCATCAAAATGCAGAGGCCAGTCTAGATGCTGAATCTACTGCTCACAGCACAAAACCTTGGAGAGCGTTTTCCTCAAGCTGCTTGGCACATATGCAAATAGGACTTAGTTGAAATCAAGGGCAGTTCCGCACAATAAGTCGCTTTGGTTTTCATCCACACTAATTTTCTAAGTGAGGAATGAACCAACAGGAAACAGGAGCTAAACATCCTTCTAATTCCTGGACATTTTCAAGTACTTTTAAAAAAAAAGTATCTGAATTCAGGCTGTGTGCATATGTATAAGCAGTGGGGAGGAGGTGTCTTTCATACTATACATATTTTCATGTCATCACCCTACCTTTCTGCTACCTATGGATGCATTGGACGTCCTACACTTTTTTTACGGGCACTGAGCTGCACTCTTCTGCTCTCTCTTCAGTTTGTCTGTATTCATCCTGAAAATTAAGCAAGGGGTTAGTCCCTGGTAGTTTGAACTAACCAGAGATACTGATGACCCGCACACCCGCCGTTCTTGAAATAAGAAGTCCAAGACAAGAAATTGCAATTGCTGTGACCAGCATGGGAGCATGATTTCCTTGTTCCTGTGCTTGACATCTGTATTGACCAACTGTGAGAAAACCTTGTGTACCCACAGCCAAAAACACACCTAGGAGAGAAACAGTGTGCACACAAATGTTCGAAAAGGACATGTCGGGAGTAGAAACTCTTGTAAAAAGTCTCCAGAAATTAATGGGAAACCCTTTTAGGGCAGTCTCTATTTTATAATTATTATGTAAGCATTCCGTGTTACTCCTTCCTTTCACACAAAGAATGGTAAAAATAGCCCCCAAAATAACAGCGTGGCCCTTCATATGGGGCCCAGGTAGAGAAGAAACTGTTTTGACTGCACATTTGAAAGCTGGTTAACAATTCTTTGAATAGGAAAGCAAAGGTTCATGTGGGCTCTGTCTATTTCTGGAGTTTCCATGGTTAAACAATTTCTGTTTAACAAGTCTACAACATGTTTCTGCTCCCAGATAAATCAGTAACAACTGCCATACTCTGCAAACAACATCCAACACGGCAGAATACAACAATGACTGTGCAGCACTGTCTTATAATAGGGCTGCAACTGATAGGACATAGCCTGTTGAGGAAGAAAAAAAAGGCAATAACTCCACCCATTTTCACCATCTTCTGTATATTTTGCCAGACTGTCAGTCAGAAGAGGGGGAGGGAGAGCATCCTTGAAAACTCTGTATGTACTACAGTAAGTCCCTACATGTGCATCCTTTTAAAGGAACAGTGTGAAACACTGCAAGTCTGCAATACACTGAAGACAGAACTTTTCCACTGTGAAAAGAGTACTGTGCTAAATAAAGTGGAAGAAATGCTGTCAGATATATGTCTCTGCTTGGCTCCGCATTATTTCCACCTAACTTACTCCATTTTATCCAGGAGCCCTCTTCAATGTGCAACAAGTAACCCATCACCTGCTCCAGGAAAGCATCACCTGGGGAAATGCTGAGATGCATGCGTTGTTTCCACTGGGATTGACAGGGACTTTTCATTCCATCTTTTCCTACTCATTTGCAAGGAATCGTTACCTGGAAAGTTCAATAAAGTGGGCATGCTCCTGGTAGCAGGTCTTCTGAGTAATGCTCTTTGTAAACTCATTCCGTGGCAATGCCCATCTCCTTAATGCTACTCTTGTCAGATTTTACTGTCTGGGCACAATGGGTAGGCATTTAATGTCACTAAATTGCTTTACTTATTTTCTTTCTCTGTGCTTGTTTACCCAGGGGTTGTTCACCCTCCAGCTCACTGTCAGAGGCTAAAGCCAAGCTTGGTCTGTCCTCCTCTCCCCTGACACAGCAAAAAGTATGAAAACAGAAGACAAAGAAACTAATGAAAAATAATGGATGACAAACTTACCTGTGGTATTTTTCCATAAGGTTATGTATGGTTAAAAGTAAAACCTGGAAGCAATTGCTGTTGTGCTACCCAATCCTCTTGTGGAAACTGCTCACTAAACTGATTTATCAAGAAGAGAAATATATTTAGAATAAGGATTCCGTGCTAGGAAACTCTGACATTATTGAATACTCTGAATCATGAAATAACACTTCATTTTCCCTGAGTGAATGGCCTATTAACTGAATAAAAGAACTATGCCCTTGTACTGCAGATAAAAAGTAAAGAAATCTGACTGTGGTTGGAAAGGATGGAAGGAAGGAAGGAAAGAGGTGTTCTAGGAAGGGAGAAAAATATATTGCTACAAGGCTTGTTTCTTTGTTTCGTCCTAATAACTTTGTTTTCAACAGTGCAGAGGGGGAAATCTTTTATGCTGAGAATACCATCCCTGTTAGGCTTCCAGTCAGGACCGGATGGGTTGAGGTCACTTGACATGAACAGAAATTAGAATATTCAAAAATTCACATTAAGTTCTCACTCCTCCATATTTTCCTCACATTGGAGACTATTTCTTATCACCTTCTGGAATTCCCCAGACTTAAATGGGGCTTCTCATGTGTGTAAAGGTCAATGGTATAACCTTCTCATTAAGCTACCTGCAAGCAGAAAAGTCTCTTACTGTTATTTCTTAGAAAGTTGAAGAATAAAGCTCACAATAAAAGTATGATAAAAGATAATAAAATCTTAGAATGAAAACCAAATACTCTATTTTTGCTGAAGTTTACGTTGGTGCTAGCTTTTGGACAAAGAGCTTTAAATTGTGACAATGTGGAGCAGGGAATGAGTGTGGAGCAACTTGGCAGCTACTTTTGTCTCTCGGCACACTGGAAGAGCCACTTCACAACTGCCATTCATTTGCTCATCAGCTGAAAGACCACTGTGGTAAACAGTGTAGGCATCTGCAGAAGAAACCACATGCTTTAGACCTGTTGCTTGATTTAGGGAACAAGTTACACTAAGGGAGAAATATCTGAAGCAAAATTAAGATATCACATGGGTTTGTTCATTGCTCTACTTTAATCTGCTTTTGCTTCTGGTGTTTCTGTTGCAGCTGCCCTAATTTCCTCTACTTTTACATTTTCTATTAATTTCAATTAAGGCCTCCATAGGCTCATGAGCTAACAGACTTTTTAATTATTATTTTTAAAGAAGCAAGTCTACACTATCTATTCTAGATTATTGCAAATAAATGTAGGAACATTTCTTTCAAACACAACTTTCAAAAAGAACAGAAACTGCAGCTACTCCAGTAACTAAGTGGTGACATTTTTTTTAACCTAATGATTAAACACCAGTGCTGATCTGATGTAAACTGACTTGAGGGAAAGGATGCTGAACCAGTAACCAAAAAAAGAAATGTTTGCTTTTAACAACAAACATTTTGACACCATATCAAAATGATCAGGAGAGAGACTGTGGTTGAGTTGGATGTCTCATCCTCTTCAGAATTTCAGCCCTGCCTGAGTTCTCTTATTAGCTGGCTGCCTCACATAATTGTCTTCAAGGCCTGAGCACTCAATCCAGACTGTTCAGAAGCAGATAAAGTGGAATATTCTTATTCTTCACTTAGCAAAGTCTTAAGCACAGCAATATGTAGAGGCAGCTCTACTTCATTGTCCACTGGATGGAATGATCAGGGAATGGGAGTTAAACCATCAAAAGGAAGATGAAAAGCCACAGAAATATCTCCAAAAAATCAAAATTAGGTTTACAGGTGGGTAAAATAATTACTCAGAGCAGTGAAGTCTTGGAAATTATTTTTTTTTAAAACTTCCTACTGTTTACAAAGTATATGAAAAGAATTCTGACAATGTGGCACAACTCTGGTAGTCATGGAACATCTAAGCGTGTCCCAACTTCTAGTTATATGGTGTATGTGGCATCTACAGATAGAACTGAGATGGGTGTTTAGAAAACAATGACAGAGATGTAGGTACCTTAATAAGAAGGGCCAAGTTCTTCTCATTTTCGTATTTATGGGGGTTCTGTCTTCCCTGTTTCCCCTTCTCATGCCCTTGCTATCACCAAAAGGGTCTTGTCATATTCTCCCTTTGTGCCATCTCTGGCACTTATTGGACCATCCTTGAACCCAACCTCAAAATAATGGCTTTTTTCTTCTCCGGGTCAGGTTCATTTTCTGCCAAATTTGTGAACTGAATTGGCTTATAAAGAGCTCAAGCATGTGTCAAAGCTGGTGTATGATTAGTCACAGGAGTACCCAGCCACTTACAGGATGAGAGAGAGATATGGGAGAAGTACTAGGCAAGGATGAACTGTACTAAACACACAGCAACAGCATATGTTAAATGCTTTACAATGTCTTTTGTAGCTTCACAGTCATGTAAATTCAATTTTATTTTTAGAAAAGTGAAGGAGAAAAGTAAACTTCTGTTGAGTTCCTTCACTCCTCTAGGACAAGGTCTGGATTTTCTCACACTTGGGCCTTTTAATATTTAAAAAAGAAAGACATCTTTTCTTCCCACATGCCCATGAAAACCCATTTTCAGGAGAAACATTTATGCATTTTTACTAAATAGTGAAAGAATCAAAGGCAGATTTATGTGAAAAATCCAAATTGATGCCTGAATGATAGACACACTGTAGTCTGAAGGAGAGTTCTAGCCTCATTGGAATCCTCTTATACCAAGAGGAGTATATGATTGTACATACATTCAGTATAATCAAAGAAATAAAAAAACATTGTCTCTACTTAATCTCAAGATCTATGACGTGAATCGTCTCCTGACATACAGAACATTTCAGGTCTTCTCCGAGATGTGAAGTTATAACCTGCCAGACAAATCTGACACCAGCATGTTCTGAACATAAGGGGAAATTTAATTTAATAAAGTGATTCATCTATCAATAAAGATAGTCATATATCCATGTATCAATAAAATAAGTAAAAACATTGCAGAAGGATGAAGAAGAAAATCCTGACAAGGATCCCTAGCAGGGATCACAGTAAGTAACTGAAGAACAGACGTGAGCGACTGGAAGGATCCACAGAGGGAATGGTTTTAGGGAGCTTGAACAGACTTTGGGAGGCTGGATAGGAGTGCATGAGTAATATTCGTAGAGACTTCTATTCACTAATGGAACTGACAGAAGCTGACAATTATGACAACGGTAATGAACCTGTCTTATCTATTTTAAGACACCTTGTACGAAGAATTCAGAGAGAAAGAAAAAATATATTATTCTTTGATTGGTTAAAATACCATAACTTCAAGGGATTCCCTTTCTTTTTGCTCTACATGGAAAATATACAAAAGCACCATAATTGCAGAACATTTAAATAGGTCATTTAAAATAGATCCTACAAAGTGTGAGAAAAAAAATGTCCAGCCTATTTTAAAGTAATTTTTTAACAAAAAAAAAAAAAAGAGGATTACTTTCCATTATCTTCCATGCTTTAGAAGGCCAAGAAAGCCAGATTTACTTTAGAATGTCTGTAGATTTACCTTATATGGCTGCTTTGCCTTGATATTAGCCCAAACATGGTGTTGTCTTGATTTTATTCATGAATTGATATCTTTATTATATGAAAAATCCCTACCCAATATTTAATCATTTTGTGGTATTTCCCTGATGACTTATTTTTTAATTAATTTAACTAGGTATATTTAAAAGAAATGTTATTTTTGAAAAACTAATTTTCAGCAGTACTTAATAATAAGTAGAGCTGATAATCCTAAAGTAGAAACATCAGATACAAAGTACAGGAGAATGGAGTAAGAAAACCTGCCCTAAAACATTTATCCTGGGACTATTACTTTGTGGTGGTATCACTAGGCTGTTCTTTGATAAAGAATGTTAAAGATGATGTTCTCAGATCCTTTCTCCAGATCAGAGCAGAACAGAGCTACCACATGTGAATGGAAAACTGAACCTTTTGCTGGGTTTATGGATTCTAAAAACTTTCTGCATTTGAAAAAGGTTAAGAAAGCAAATACACAAACATAAACTGGAACAGGCAAGCAAATCATCTTCAGAAAACACATTGACACTTTTGTATGGAATCCCTCAAAATCATTAACATTTGAAAATTTGCCAAAGTTCACAGCTGAAATTTGAAATTTAGAAAACATTTCCACTTGCTCTGACAATAAATATTACACATGATGTAACATTCACCTCAGTGATAATGTTCTTTATAACATGTTTTATGAATCATCAAATTTCTTTGTTTTTAACTCCCTATAAGTCCAGGAAAAAACTGAACAGAGCTTGAGCTGTTTCTTAAAATCAGGAGTAAGGGCCCTTTTAATGCAACAGTCTTTGAAACAGGCTCTGATCTGCAAGTTTCTCTAGTTGCTTAGCTGTTAGGTGCGTAATTTCATTAAAATTGGGAATTAGGTATATGTTTTCTTGCCTTAATTGCCTTATTAGTATAAATAAACATTGGATACATTGGTATAATCTGATCAAGGATTTCAGCTCTCAAATTTCTATCGATGCTTCATTCACACCACAGTTCCTGGTACAGGGCTGCACATGTCTGCCTTTACATTGGTCTGTCTGACTAGAAAATCACATCACTTTTCTTTGTGAACTATTTGGAGGTTTCAAGTGACAAATAACAGGGACTTTAATCCTCTCTTTTTTCCAAACAATTTGTAGATCAGAACCATCAAAACATATGTGCAGTGAGAGAACATGGCCTGTGGTTTGAAGAACATTATGGTTCACTGCATCTCTGAAATACTTTGAGCTTACTTTTCTGAGATTTTATTTCATCGCTTCTCTCGTGTTCTCTCCAGTCTGGTTTTTCCTGAAGAGTGAAGCAGCAAATACAGATATACAAAGTAGTACCTGGTAAGAACATTTAAGTAAAAGTCTCATCTCCATTACAATCTTGCAGCTTCCTATCATTATGTTTAGGTTAATCAAAGACAATTACAGAGCCCCAGCAAAGCAGCCAGAGATCTCTTTGGATACACAAAGGAAGGCCATATTAAAATGCACAAAGACTAGGTTTGCATCCTTTGAAATAATTCATTTCACTGTGATGAATGGTAGCAAAATCATGTTTTGAGAAAGGCTGAGCAGTGATTTCTTTGGTGAGTTGCTGTTCACTTAATGCTCCTTAAAAATTGTAAGTTCTTCACACTGCAGAAATTAGCCTGCCCTTGTACGTGTGAAATAGTATTGCAGCAGACTGGAAAATGCCCCGAAGTGTAGCACTTGTGTGCAAAACAAGGTGGGTATCTGCATATCTCTACACAGGTGTGGCCCCGAGACCCTCCCTGTGGCCTGAATTAGGCAATGAGCAGACGGCGAGTGGATGCACATTGCTAGAGTACAGAGCTGGCACGTACAGGACACGCAGTCCATGTGCATCCAGGTGGGTAGGAGGTGATAGGGAGAGGAAGCACGTTTTGCTGCTGGTATAGGCAGAGCTGCTCCAGTTTTGCATCTGCTATTGAATCCCTTAACCTCGTGCTTGAACACCGCAGGAGAAGAAACCAATCTGCACTTTCATGTCTAAGAAAACAAAAACTCTGTCTCTGCTTCCAGAGGGCTGGGTTTGCTCCCTATTGATGTGTAAGATCATTCGGTGCACATTTATGACCCAGGATCATCTCTTGTTATGCCTTAAGCTACTCCTGATGGCAGGGGTACTTAACATTAGGAACCATTTCCCATCCCTATTCTAGCTCCACTTTAAATAATTTTTAAGTTTTCCTGGGGTTTTGCTTTTGTTTGTGGTTAAGTTTGTTTTGGGGTGGGGGCAGTGGTGGGTGGTTGATTTTTAGAAGAAGAGAGAAACTATATGTACAAGAACCAGTTTGAAATAACAAAAATCTCTTAGCAAAAATTGTAGTCTACAAAACTATTGCAGACCACAGATTCAGCTAATATAAAGCTGTGCTATTTGTAAAGAGCTTTCCGTTGCCTGGGAAAATGGAACAGAACATGCTGGACTGCCAAGGGCTGGGGGAAGAGCGTCATCTTCATGTACTTTATCCTGTTACCTCTGAGAAATGGAGGAATTATGCTGCTAGTCAGCTGAAGTGAATGCAGATATCTATCCTTTTCAACCAAAAAGCCCTCAGAGGTCCTCCAGATTTCATTGTCTTTAACCCAGTGCCATCATTCCCTGCCTTCTAGAGAAACTGGACTTGGAGGTCTGGAAAATCTCTGGAAGTGAAGTTGTGCATTTGGGCCGCTGAAAATACTTGACTCAGTAAGTAAACATGCAGATATCACATTTTATGTGACTAAATCTGCTTTCTGCAGCCACCCCTATTTGGGAACCTAGGCATTTTCACAACAGCATATGGTCCACACTTCCTGGAAGGACATTCTTCTGGCCTTGAGCAACTGGTCAACACTCATCGGCAACTGGGCTCAAACTCCAAATGAATCAGAGATCATCATGGATCTATCTTAAACTTTGTAAGTTCCAGAATTAGCTTATTATTCAGCAGGCAATCTCTATGCAATATTTAACAAATCAGGCATTTGATGAATAATTGTTGACAGTTTTGTCTGCTTCACTGCTTTTCACAGAACTACATCAATGAGACTAGACACACTGTACATCCAGGAGGTCCCACAAACTTTCTTACAGTTTTGTAAACTCAATTTCTGAAATCCACCAAGGAGCTATTAATATTGTCCCTGATAGATAATCATTTATTAACAGGTCTGGAGGAACCACAAACCTGCTAAACAGTTCCCTGGTGCTGCTGTACGGAACTGTTAGAAAGGCTCTGTGTTTGAGTCTGTGTGGAACCAAATTTCACTCAGCAATAACAAATTAGTGATAATCTCAAAGAACACACATGATGGAAGTAGAAACTCCCCCTATTAAAAATGGGAGAAAAGCTACTATTTACAACTTACTCTATCTGTAATGTTTCATTCATGAACACAATTACCCTCAGCTTATTTTTCAAGTGTACAGCCCTCAGATATTATTCAGGGCTTGGTAACTTTTTTGTGGAGCCATCTGATAAGAATCTACTTATCTTCAATTTGCTCAGATCTTACAAAGTGTCCTCAGTCAAGATTTGGGCTCTGGGACAGAGAACAACATGGTTCTGTCACTGATTGATGACCCTGCAGCTAATCGACTTTAATTTGCAGGGACCTTCCGGCAAATAAACAACAACCTACTCCAGGGACAGAACTAGAAGCTGTGGAGCTAAAGCAATGTGACCTAGACTCCAGAGCTGGAAGGTGAGTAGGCATGGGGAGGAGGATGAAGAGCAACCTATCAAGCCAGGTACAAACAGCAGCTCCTTGGGGATGGCCATGAACAGCAGAGGAAAGCAGGCTTTGCTGAAGCCAAGTTTTAAGTGGGAACTGGCTGGTTCTGTATACGTAAACCAAACAGCTACCAACCCCATGGTGCTTATTGTGAGCTAGACATTCACCCTTGAAAGAGCTTTGAGACCCAGCACAGGGATTTTAATTTTTGTAGGTTTCCTTGCATCCAAGCCCTTCCCTTTACTCTGGACTAGGAGAACATAAAAATGATTCCATCCTCCCTGTAAGAGTAAAGATAGCAGTCCCCATGAGCAGGCTGGCAAGGCTGCCCTTTCCACTAGCCAAGAGAAGACCTGGCTTGATTGTAGGTGAGTGCAATGTTTCATTCTTCAGTGAAGCAGCTGAATGCTTTGCAGCACAAAATCATGGAAAAGGCAGAAAACATAAAGCTGCACAGTACTTTTTCAATTTCCACCTGACACTCTTCTAAACTAGAAGCAAAACACCTAGACCCATTTAGTGAGTTAGGTTTTATTTACACTGCAGTTTGTTTTGCAGTGATATTAATTTGTCAGAAGTTTCACCGGGAACCTGAGAAATTCAGTGGGCTAAACTGCAGTGCCCTTATTTCTCACAAGCCAGTCTGTCCATCCTTCACCCAACAGTTTAAGTCAAAAGAATCCCAGATAAATTCACTGGGTCGGTTTGGCACCTCAGAGTGCAGTTAGATGACATATCTGGGCCAGTAGACCTCAAAAGGAGCAATTTCCTTATCCTCCCTACTCGTATTTTTTACAATGAAGGTGGGGAGACACTGAAACAGGTTGCCCTGAGAGGTGGGTAGATGCTCCAACCCTGGAAATGTGCCACATCATGTTGAACAGGGCTCTGAGCAACCTGATTAAATATGTCCCTGCTCAGACTAGATGACCTTTAAAGGTCCCTTCCAACCCAAACTATTCTATGGTTCTGTGATGGAACCAATACAGTACTGGTAATGGTGCAACCACAGACAAAATCTGAGCAGAGGATCAGATTTCAGTTTCTAATTTAGCCATTTACTGTGGCTGGCGAACATTCAGACTGAGCAGAGAAATCTCTGTGCATGTTTGTGATTCTACAGAGTGTATTGAGTGTTATGGTATGGCAATTCATCCCTTTTTAAAACTAATTTATGGGCAGATTGCACAGAAACATGCCTTAAATTTGTTATCAGCTATTAATAGACAGGCGTTACTGATTTTGTCTCTATTCCAAAATTGGACTAAAACATAAGCTACAGGAATGTTCTTAATCATTCAGACTCTCTCTAAAAATAAGTTGCGACTGATCTTTACTGGTATCCAAAATATTATAATTAGCATACCATGGTAAAAATGGTACATTTTCCACTATGGGAAATTGTTTTTATTAATAAACCACCCCAGTGAATACTACGTATTACCACCAGCATAATTCAAAACAATATTCAAAAGGGAAATAGATGTTTGGGTTGTACCTGCCCTCTGGTACACTCCCAGTAGTGTTGTTGCTGTATGGCAGAAGGGAAGGTGTGTCAAAACCCACGAAAAGCTTGTTCATGCAGCTTGCTATACTGGGTGATAGTTGTGCATTGTGAGTCCATACAAACCTGTGGAGAAAAGCCGAGTCCATGTCCTATTGCGAGCACAGGTCTTCTCTATCCACGAGATGGCACTCTGTTTGCCACTTCTGTGCCAGACAGGACCGAGTGCAGATGAAGAATAGCAGGAGACAACGAATCCAGCTGTAGAATACAGAAAAATAATGTTCATCTTCTTTCTTAATTTATTCAAAGAAAAAGTAATTACTCATCGTTTTTAGAGGTGCATATTTCACCTGTATCAAACTCACCTTGTAAGAGACTAAAGTGGACATTTTTCTTTCATGTTAATGCAGATACATTTGCATCTCCCCGTTTTGCCCAAAGCTGTGCATTCACATTCATCATTGATTGGACAGAATTTCCACGTCAGCCCACAAATGTTAGAGGCTGACTCAAAAGTTGCTGAAACTTAAACCTTTCAGCACATCTGGTAACTTGCAAAGTTTGATAACTATCAGAGATAGCTGGATGTCACATTTTACTGGGCTGTAAAAAAAAAAAATTGAGTTTTTTTTTTTTAAATATAAAACATTATTTAAGCCTTGAAAAAAACGAAATGTCGTAAAATTGCTCAAGGACCCTGGTGACATAATGTGCCCATTGAACCAAATACACACAAGACAATCCTATGACCATTTCTGCATGTTCCTCTTTAAAGCAATAACATATTCTCTGATGGATTATACTAATTGGTAATCTCCATGTAAACCTAATTTGTGCAAGAAGGAGGAAAAAGATCTTGTTAAAAAGTCTTTAATATTGGCTGCTTTATTGTATGATAGAAATATATAAAACACTTGTGTGCATATATATAAAATACAATAATGTGTGCTACACTTGGGACAACTGACACAGAAGCACAGTCACTATAGAGAAGACATCTCATTCATTACAGAGCATCCAAAATGATGAGCAAGGGGTTTTGTTTTTGCTAGAGTACAGTGACCCACAGTGATTCCTGAGCAGGTGATCCCCATGGGCCATCATCACAGCAGCAGTGATGGGCACAGCACGGGAACATGCCAGGGAGAGTGTTTATGCAACAGACGAGTCTTGACATATCAGGAATGATAATTGCTGCAAGCAATTGCTGACAGGGTAAAGTGTCTCATACTGACTTTACTGGAGGAAGGCAGCTCATGTAGTTAGTCATGGTATAGCCTGTGTCCTTCAGGGTGTGAAGGAAGCCCAAAAGCCCTGGCAGCACGCCCAAAGAAGAACAGCTCAGCAGGACAGGCTAAGCTGAACATGGTGGGCCTGGTGATGCGGGCCTGATGGCTGCTGCCACAGGATGGGATTGAAGGGCTGTATGGGTTTCTGAAATGGGAGTTCCAGGACTCCCATTTCAGGATTCCCCTATTGCAGAGGGACGGGGACTCGGACTCGGATGGGGGTAGTTACAAAGAGCAGCCACCCTCCTGCATACCCTGACCTTTCCATTGCTGACAGCAGCAGTCACCAGGGCAACTTTCCAGGCTTTGGCATAGGCACGATGTCTAAGCAAAGTGCCAGCTTGTTTGCCCCCTCTGTGTGTACCAAAGCCTTGGTGCCTTCTGTGCTACAGCTAACCACTTCTACAGCCCCAACATAGTATGGATGGGCCCATCTTTTCCTGTACCTGTTGTCAAAGCAGGGAACAGGTTTCTTAATGGGAAGGAAACGTGAGGAGCTGCGGTAATGGTAAGTTGTTGTTCAGACAGCAGATAGGAACCTACTGAGCTGCTGCTGTGCATGGAGCTGGGAGCAGGTACAGGCTGTGCAATACATTGATATGCCTTAAATATCACAGTTTAAAAAGCAGCTTCTTTCTTTGAACAAAGCCATGGTAGAGCTATATCAGTATCTGCAATATGATACAGAGGAGATAGTCATTCAGTGCTAAATATCCATGGGAGGTTCCCCAAATTTCTTGTACTTCTTTAAACATTTCATGTAATTTTTGGTGTCTGTGTGTATCGAGGTCACACAGAACATTTAAATGCAGAGGGAGCATGGAGGTACTAATACTCCTAAGAGCAGGTGTAAAGATAATAAAGGCACAAGTATCTTTATTTTCCAAGATCCAAGCTATATATTTCTTAGCAATTGTTCCTGTATCTATTTGACTATTGACACACATGAACCTCTTCTGGAGATGGAAAGATGGTTACAGCTGAGGAAGAGTACACAAGCATAAGCAGAGAAATAATGTGGAGGGAGAGTTAAAGGTGTGGGACAACAATGAAAGGACTACCAACCTCAAATCAAAGCACTGCACAGAGACATGAGACAGGGACATATGTGCAATAGCTTTGGGAGGAGGAGTTTTTCTTTTTTGTTTCTTCTCCATCCACTGTCAGTGGGTGATTTGGTACACCCTTGCCAAATAGCAGTTAAATTAGTGTAATTAAGACATAAGGAGAAGCAGGAGGATTTATCACACCAGGATTAAACAGTGTGAAGTGGGGAGAAAACCACCACTGTGTGCTGCTGATGTCATCTGAGTTGCAGTCTAAAGCCAAAACACACTCTGACACAGAAGAACCAGTATTTTTTTCTCCCCACAGTGGCAGGAGGTCCTGCCTACTCTCCACAGCACCAGCAGCTGTGCTCACGTAAAGCTCTGTGCAACCATTTAATCCAGTCAATGAGAACTGCAGCATAAATATAAACTAGATTACACATCCATAAACATTGCATATGTTTAGTGTAAACTGGCTTTCAGAATTATGCTGGGGTAATTCCTTTTTCATGAATGTTGTGCAAGCAGGAAACCCACGCGTTTACCATACATTCAGTTGTACTCCGACCTTCCTTTGTGTTCCTCCCCTATATGCTGACTTGTCTGACTCTACCAGGTAACAACTGTTCTCATCTACAGGCTGAGTTTTGTGCTCTGAAAGCTTTTCAGCATACATTTCTGATCCAAAACTTCTGAGGAATCACCAATTTTTCTTTCAAAGTATTGTTCTGATGTTCAATTTAGCCAAATCCTACTAATGAGGCATTGCTCCTTAATGACTGGGACTGTGCACAAAAAGCAGTTTTCTTCTATGGAGATTCCAGTCCCTTAAGAGCTTGCGGTGTTCTTTCACCTACCTTGCTCCGACTTTGCCTTCTGGAGTCTGATCTCACACTAAGCTCTGGTTTTGCATGTTGCAAAGGATATTTTTTAATTTTAGCCTACTATATTTGTGTCTCCTAAAAGAATCCAATGCAAAGACAAAATGAGAAGTTGTCTGGTCTGTGGAAGCTGGAAATCACTCATTCTTATTATCTTATTTTCCACCTTTTTCTCCCATGCTAGTCTGCATAGGAACCAATAATGTATCCTGTATGAACTTCTGTAATCCCAAACCTACCTTCTCTTCCACAATAATAATAAAAAAGAAAAAAATACTGCTTTTTATATCTAGTAACTTACATTCTGTTCCTTCCCTGGAGACACTGTTGAAGTTTGCACTGGAGTATAGTATTTGCAACTTTACTTTTCATAACATTTCCCTCTTCGACTTACAGACAATTAAAAAGAGAAAATTCCTCCAAGAGGGTGAAACTGAAATGTTTTGTGTCTTGAACTCTGACTCTGCTCTGTGCTGAACATTTTGGATATTCTAGATTTGTTGCTTCAGAACACTTGTTTTTGTTTTCTCCTTGCTTTACAGAATTACAGCAGTAATTCTGGTGGACTAGCTGTCAGAGGCATATACTTTGATATTTTGATTCTAATGAGGGTCTCAAAATTAGAACAAGCCCTTTAAAGTGACAGTGAATGATGACTCACCGTATAAAAGAATCTCCTAGACAGATAATTATTTAGGCATGTATTTCAGGGGATCATCCATTAGGTGTCTCAGAGGAAGGGATTATTCTTTTATCAACAGGGAAGACAAGACAGTGAGTTAAATTACCTTGAAGGCAATACTGACTCATGAGGGGTAATGGGAAGTGATTTGAGAGATACATATATGTCCTGGCTAAATCTGGCTTTTCTTTTTTAGTATGTGGCATTTAAAGCTTGCTAATTGTCTAGATTTTCTTCATCACTCTTCATAGGGAACTCACATCCACTTGAGTATATCCACATTTCTTTAGACTATCCACTAGGTCTGACTTAAGAGTTGATTGCTTAAGGGATGAATGGTCTCAGCAGTTACTGTGGTCTGACATTGTCACCCCAGATCCTGCCTCAGGAAGAATTATCCTTCCAAGCTCAAAGGGACATGGTCCAGGCTGCTGTCAGTCATGACTACAAACTCCGCTAGCAAAGCAGCCAGAGTAGCCCCAGGTTGTATTTATATTCTATTTTGTTCATCCTGAAAGAAAACATCACGGGCTGGAGGAAATTCATGACACTTTTGAGGTGCCCGAAAATGGACTTCAAATTCTTGGCTTAATATTTTAACCTGAGTAATTTGACCATTGCTGTGACCTCATTACATTTAGATGAGCTCTTTAAAATACTACCTGGGGGCTTGGCTCTTCTTCCATGCCAGACTTTATCTTCTGAAGTAGCTCTGGTCATCGCCCACTGCAGTGGGACTCAGGGTGTTTACCTGGAGGAATTTTGGAGGTTGCTTAAGGTAATTTATGATATCTTGAGCTGGCAAACTATACTGGGAAGTGTGAGGAGGCATAAATGGATATCACACAGGGATTTCTGATATGGGGCAAATGTGCTTTTTTCAAATCCCTCATAAAATTTTCCACTTTCCCACAATGCATATGAAATATTTTTCCCTTGAATCTCATATCCATGTGATCCTAACTTTGTAGCTTTTCCCAGCATTAATCTTGATAGAAAAGTGTTGTAGTCAGCTATCATAGTTCAACTTACCATTCAAACACTTATAATTACTGCTGCATCCAGTTGCCAGCAAATTATTCCCTCTTGCCCCTGAATTTGTGCTCTTTCAGGTTTTTCATACAGCACAGAGCATTTCCCCAGTGACCAGTCTCATAAAGTGATCCTTTGAGAAGGGCCATAGGTTGCAACAGGAGAAAAATAAAAAGAAGGGATAGCTTAATGTGAAGAAGCATAAACAACTTTGTTACTGATTTCTTGCCCTGAACAAGTGCTGCTGTTCTGACATGAAGTGAGTGGGTGGCTTTTAGGTGATGATTAACATCCAGGGCAAATTGTCGCTTCAGAGCTGAAAGATCATATAGTCCCTAACCACATCACCTCTGGAGTTCCTTAGAACTGCTACCCTGTTTTAATTTATAAATTAACAAAGGAATAAACACTCTTCATTGGGAACCTAAACAGATTAGATAAGATAGTGCTTTTCATATTTTGATAAATGAGTGTATCCTTTTAAACAAAGGAAAGTAATGGAGAACTTCTTACAAATTTGAAAATTAATGACATTCCCTTATGCCATCATAGACTCACTCTGCCTAAGTGAATATGACATAATTTTAAATGCTTGCATGATCCCATATTTTAAATTTCTTGTATCTAGATGTCTCATATCCCCCCCCCCTTTTTAAAGTGAAATATTTTGCTTATGCTAAAATAGTTCCATAAAATAGCTCGCATTTGAAAATAAAACCACATTTCTTTTCAAAGGCAATGCCAATAACTGGAGCAATTATGTACAGACAATTCTGGTAAGCACAGAGAGCCATCACAGCTCAAATCCAGGAGCTTCACTGCAGTACAATCCCTTTGCACCATCAGACAGCAGCAAATCATATAGATTGTAGGAATGGATGAGAAAGAGGAATGAAGAAACCTATATGTAGTAGTGCAGTCTCTAAATACAGTGGTTAAATTAGTACAATTGTGGTATTATTTGTTATACACACAGATGCAGCGTATATGGTAGGTCCAAGTTATGGTTACAATTAAACAAATAAAACCTTGTATTAAAATCTGAAACTGCTAGTACTACTAGAGATCTAACAGAGGTCTCTAAGATAGGCTGAACAGATCTTACATCACTACCTTGACCCCTTTATATGATTGGCACTGTTGGGATTGCCTACACTGGGGTGCTGCTGAACTCATTGGGAAAACCAAACACAGCCACTGCCAGCCACTGAACCAATAATTATTTTCCTGTCTGCCAACACTTTCTAAGCCATAATGTCCTATTTCTCTCAAAATAATTGAAGTTACCTAGCTATGCACATGCTTGATAAAAAACAAGTAAACAAAAAACCCGACCCCACAACAGTGTGTTTTCATGGAAACCAATTTCTTAATGTACTTTAAAAGAACAGGATATTACTACTTTTCTGTTATTATTTGTATTATGAAATTTCAATACCTATTTTTATCAATCCCCTGGCCTTGGATATATTCTGGCTCTGGATTTAATTTCTGCAGAAAGCAATTTCCATTTTCCTTCATTTATGTAATTTTAGTGTAGCAGTTTTAGTCAACGTGTACAGCCATGAAACTTCAGTAGCTACTATTAAAATGAGCAAAGCACATTACCATTTGTCCATCTTCCTGTTGGAGAAGGAAATGTAAACAGCCCTTTCCTCTCGGGAGTTAAACAATAAAAAAAATTGCACAGAATTGCTATTAAAGCATACATCAGAGCGAAGGTACCAGCAATAACTACTACTTTCGCAATGTAACAATTTCCATATCCCTTCCAAAAGTGTTTGAAAACCCACAGGATTTGTCTGAATATAGATGGGTTGACTATTATATGATTTTAGTGCTTGATCCATCCTGCTGACTCTTTGTCGCTCATGCTTCAAATGGAAAGCGATAATGATCTAAAATCAAATGCATCATTTGGATGTTCCAAATCTCTTAAGAAGAACGCTTGAAATGAGACTGGACTGTTAATATGAAAACAACAAAATGAGATTAAAAGTGTAAAAATATTAATTAACACAAAACCAAACTATTTTGGCCAAAGAAAAACCCTAAACAAATAAAGGCTGCTCTGCATTTTTCAGATTCTGAAATTTTGACTGAAATATGGAAACTCAGAATTTTCCTGAGTGAATGAAAAATGCCATTAGACTAGAATAGACTGTTTCATTTGGATAAGACCTACAACAATCATCAAGACCTACAACCTATTCAGGGCTGCCAAAATTTAAAGCATATTAAGGGCATTGTCCAAATGCCTCTTAAACACTGACAGGCTTGGGGCATCCACCACCTCTCTAGGAAGCCTGTTCCAGTGTTTGACCATCTTCTTGCTAAAGAAGTGCTTCCTAATATCCACCCAGTCTAAACTTCCCCTGGTGCAGCTTTGAACCATTCCCACATGTCCTATCACTAGACACCATGGAGAAGAGCTCAGCACTTCCTTTTCTACTTCCCCTCCTCAGGAAGCTGTAGAAGGCCATGAGGTTGCCCCTCAGCCTCCTTTTCTCCAAACTAGACAAGCTCAAAGTCCTTAGTCACTCCTCACAGGAGATCCCTACCAGCCTTTCCACCATTTTTCTTGCCCTGTGGATTCATCCAAGGATCTTCACATTCTTCTTGAATTGTAGGACCCAACACTGCACGCCATACTCAAGGCCTCACCTATGCTCAATATAGTGGGATAATCACGTCTTTTGAGCAGTGGCTGGTTATGCTGTGCTTGATGCATCCCAGGATGCCGTTTGCTCTCCAGGTTGCCAGGGCACACTGCTTGACTCTTGTTGAGCCTGATGCAGACCAACACCCCTAGATCTCTTTTTACTGGGCTGCTCTCCAGCCACATGTCTCCCAGTTTATAGTTGTGCCTGGCATTACTCTGTCCCAAGTGCAGAATCCAGTACTTGGACTTGTTAAATTTCATGTCATTAATGACTGCCCAAAGTGCCAATTTATCTGATCCCTCTAAAAGGCCTCTTCTCCTCAAGAGTCAACATACAGCGCATCCTAGTGCAAACTTGCTAATGGTGCATTCAACTCCATCTAGATGGTTGATAAACAGATTTAACAGAACTGGCCCTAAAATTGAACCAGCAGGAACACTGCTGGTGACAGGTCATGGGCCAGATGTAGCCCCATTGACTAAAATCCTTTTAACTCTGCCCTTCAGCCAGTTCTTCACCCAGAACACTGTGAATCTGCTCATCCCACAGTTGGACAATTTATCCAAAAGGATGCTGTGAGGGACAGCAGTACTAAAATCCAGAAAAACTACATTTACTGCCTTCCCTTCACCCACTATATGAATGACCTCATTTTAGAAGGCTATAAAACTAGTTAAGCAGGACCTTGCTTTTATGAGGCCATGTTGACTGTGCCTGATGATTACATTATTGTTTTAATGACTTTCAATAGAACCCAATATGATCTTTTCCATATTTTTTCTGGGAAGTGAGGTTAGACTAACAGGTCTTTCTTGGGTCTTCCCTCACATCCTTTTCACAGATTGAAATAACATTGCCTGGCTTATGGNTTACATTATTGTTTTAATGACTTTCAATAGAACCCAATATGATCTTTTCCATATTTTTTCTGGGAAGTGAGGTTAGACTAACAGGTCTTTCTTGGGTCTTCCCTCACATCCTTTTCACAGATTGAAATAACATTGCCTGGCTTATGGTCAGCAGGGATCTTCCCAGACTCCCAAGACCTTTGGTAGATAATAGAGAGAGGTCCTACCAAAAATCTGCTAGCTCCTCCAGAATGCTGGGATGAATCCCATCAGGCCCCATGGACTTGTGAGCATTCAGCTGATACAGCTGCTCCTTTAAAATTTCACTGTCCACAAATGGAAAGACACTGTTCCTAAACTTGTCCTCTGACTCATTGAATCATGCAGCCCAAGCCCCATCACTATTATTAAAGACTGAGCCAAAAAAAAAAAAAAAGCATTGAATGCCTCTTCTTTTCTTCATTCCTGTTAGTCAGATGACCATCTTCAACAAGTATCAGTCCAATGTTTTGTTTAGACTTCCTCTTGCTATCAACATACCTAAAGAATCCCTTCTTGTTATCTGAAACAGTCCTGTCTCAGCTCTAGCTGAGATTTTTCCTTTTGTGACTTCTCCCTGCACAAATGAACCACAGCTCTGTACCCTTCCTGTGAAGCCTGACCTTGCTTCCAGAGATCACACAGTTTCTTTTTGCTCTTGAGCTTGACATGGGGTTCCCTGTTCTGCCACGATGGTCTTCTGCCTCAGTTCCTTGACTTACGACACAGTGGAATTCCCTGCTCCTATGCTTCCAAAAGGTGATTCTTAAAGACAGAATGACCAGCATTCACAGACTCCTAAGGCCTCAAAAGCAGACCTCCAGGGTACTCTGCTAAATAGCTCCCTGAATAGCTTAAAGTTTGCTCTCCTGAAGTCCAGGACAGCAAATCACTGAAAATTATAAACCTATCCATTTCTTCATCCGTGTGGCCAAGGCAACCACCTACCATCACATCCTCCACGAGTTCTTTTCTGTTCACAGATATCAAGTCTAGGAGAACATCTTTCCTAGTTGCTGCTCTCTATGCCATCTTTTCCAACAAAATCTTGACTTAGAAGATAATTTTTAATCAGTCAAAAAAAGCAATTAAAAAAACCCACAAACTGTAATGAATTTTGTTTTTCAATCTTGATGAAATGAAAAATACTGCAGAACATCAGGGTTGAAAATAAGCAGCAATCTGAAATGTGTCTAACGGCTATTTTGGACGGAGCACAGATCAGAAGAGAGAAACTGTGAGTGTGAAATTATGTTTATCTCACTGATACTGTGTTTAGAAACAGAGATCATAGACTCCATCAGCACCTTGGAAAAAAAAAAAGGGATCTTCATATTATAAGAAAACTGAAATAAATTTTTCCAACAAATTCATTAGTGTGTATATATGTGTAGGTATTCACATAACAGAAACCAAGCAAAACTAATTGCTAAAGACAAGATAAATGATAAATGGGACAATTTTCTGGTCTACAAACACCACTGGTTGGCATGATTTGTTTGGCTTTGTACAAGATATATTTTCATAAAAGCTTCAAATAAATCACAGGCAGACAATCAAGAAAACAATGAGAATTCTTAGATTCTGTACTGATGGAACATGCTATTGGCTGTGGAAATTCAGATTTAATTCAACCAAAGATCACAGGTAATAATTTTAATTTCACCATAGAATTTAATCTGTCAGATCATTCTAACTTGGCAAGAGAATTTAATGTAACAGATTGTTCCAACTCATTTCTATACCTTCTTTATACCTTGTATTTATTTTACCATATAGGAAATTATATTTTATTTACCATATTATTTTAATTATATATTATTTACCATATAGGAAATTATTATTTTACCATATAGGAAATGTAGAACTGCTGAAAAATTAGAAACAGAATATAAAAATAACTCAGTACTGTATGTGACAAAGCACTGGAGTTGTTTGCATCATTTTAGCTCAGCTGTTCTATAATATTCCAGACATTTACATCTTAATGCTTAAGTGGATCACCACAAAGCCAAAGCTGAACAATTCATTAACTTGTGTTTCTTTTCATTTAACTTCATTGAAACGTCACTTTTCCTTGCAAAAACATACACTGAAACCCTGCCAGAAACAGAATATAAAAATGCCAAAGTAATCATCCACCAGAAAGACATTTGAACACAGTGAGAAAATGTCCTTGAGCCTGAACAGAAGACAAGCACATCAATAGGTGTGCAGATAACAAGAGATAAAGAACCTGGTGAACACTATACCTTTCCCTGCAGTAAGCAAAAGCTCTTTTTAAGATGCATTGTGTGTGTGTGAGAGAAGCATAGTCAAGAAAAAGATACATTTCAAGAAATGTTGACCATTATTTGTTGCCTTTATTGTGCTATGAGGTATTGTGAAGACATCCTTGCTGAAATACTCACAAGCAATGAAAATGCTGTAGGAGGAAAGTGTTTCCTGTAAGAGCTGTGTGGTGGTTCAGCCCCAGACAGTGGCTGAGCACCACATGCCTCTTGCTCGCTCCCACAGGAGAGACAGACAGAACCTCCACAGGTTAGGATAAGGACAGTCTACTGATAAAAATCACCCTGAAGTAGAACAATAATGGCCAATTACACTCACACCCAGTGCTAACACAAAGTACCTTATTGACCCGATGATTACAGTGTGCTGCCGGACAGCAAGGACGGACCTACTGACTGACCAACCTGACCCAGTGCCCCAGCCACACTCAGGCTGTCCTGGAGGCACCAAGCCCCTACCCTTCCCCAACCAGCTGCTTTTATGGGGAAGTGGTGTCAGGTGACATGGAAAACAGCCCATGATAACTCAGCTCACCTGTGCTGGCTGCTTGGGGAAGTTAACTCTGGCCTGGCCAGAACCAGGACAAGCTGGAAAAGATTTCACATAAATTCAATCTGGAAACAAAGGAGGTTTAAATCACACAGGAGTCCTCAAACATGTGAAGCTATGGTATGTGATATTCAATCATCTGCTTTAACACAGCAATATTCCAATCCTGCTACCTGGGAAGTCAATGGCAAATTCAGATAAGTCCAGTGAAATCTAGGCTCAGAGTCCTCGTAAGTAAAAGGAAGAAATTCTAAATTTTATGAACGGCTCCTTGACTAAAACTTCACAGTTCTCGTATGTTCAGTCAGCCTTTGGCTTGACATCACAGTTGCAAACTGTTTTGTAACAAACTAATGATAATTGACTAAAATATGTCATTTCTTGAGAGAAAAAAAGTCTTCAGCAATCTCATAAAAGTAACAAAAATTCCTCTCTAATTTGTTTTGCTGAAAGCCTAGTACATTAACACGTGTTAAAAGAAAATGTAGTAACACCCTTAAAAAGAAAATAAAAAATAAAAACATGTTAAACTGCCACAAGAATTATCCCATTTTATCAATGTACACAGTGCTACAATTCTGTATCATGCAAATTTTAAGAGACAATATATTTCCAAAAGGCTGTGTTCTGTAATGTGGTGGCAATTTTCCATAACATTCTCTGATGTGCTCCTATATATACATCTGGTAAAACTTGCTTAAAAAAATTAAATATTTTTGCTTTCTGGGAAGAAGGGATTCTTAACAATTGATTTCAAAGTAGCTGGAGGATAGTTAAGTGGTAAGTTCTATGAAGGCTAAGATATATGAAGAACTAATTACATCAAACTAATCTCTTGCTTCTTGACACTGTAACCAATATACAGTATACCAGATAAGAAGGATGATGTGACAAAACCCTGCCTTTTTTCCATTAGCAATGTTTTTAAACAACTAATGGGAAATCTATTTGTATGAAATTACCATCCTGTATGTGGACAACTAGAAGAAAAAATACTAAAAGAAAAATATAATAATAAGCTTAGAGAAGATATGACTAGTTCATTAGTTAAGTGTGATTTCAAGTGGAGGTCCCTAAAGAGGCCTGTCCTTTCCTTTATTCCAATAAACACTTCATTAATGACTTTCATGATAGAATAAGGAGACACTATCCTTAGCAATTATGTCAAACACTTATTGATTTGTATTAATTTTTCATTTTCAGCAAAAATAATTTATATTTGATATCCAGAAAAAGTGTTCTTATCAGATTAGTGAACCAGTGAAAGATGTTACCAAGGTGCTTTATCACATCTCTTAGACTGTAAGTTTTAAAATGCGGTTTGGACAAATAGTGTTAATGCTGTTATGGCACTTCAGCCCAGGGGATGGACAAGATGACATCTGACAACATGGTGTCTGTCAGCACTTCACTCTGTGGTCCTCATGAGAGTTCTTTACATAAAAGTATTGAGAACGTGGTGTCTTTCTAAAGTACAACTAAATGCATTTTGTATATTAGGTAGTGTGAAAGACTAGATGAAAGGAAGTGGAGAAAATCAAAAGGATAATTTTAAAGGCCATTGTATTGGCAAAGCTATGTGAAATCTATATTTAAAAATCTACTCTCAAGCACAATTTGCCTGGTTTTCAGACTGCCAATTTTTAAAATGGCTCTTATTGATGAGATCTGACTGAAATTTATGATTCAAAGAGCCACATACATTAATTTTACTGTGTCACTTTAGTATCCAATGCTACTCTTACATAAGAGAGACTTGTTTATTAAGTCAGTTGTCTGAAGCAATGGAGACAAAACAGCTCTCAATGATTGGCATTCTTCCGGCATCCTAAGGAACACACAATTGATGATGTGATAATGGACCAGGCAGAAGTCACTGTCATCTTGAACAGCAGATACTTGTTTTCTTGTACTTCGAATGAACTATGAATCTGGCAGCCTTGCTGAAACAAGGAGGTAAAGAGAGGGTACCAGCTAAGTCATAGTTTTTGGTCTGCACAGGGCAGAAATTCAAGAGAAATATGCAGCTACTTGCTGCTGTGCCTTCATGAAAGATGTAGAGTTATTTGCAACACATGAATAAGAAAAATAAAACATGATTTGCTGTAACAAGTTATTTTACTGTGTTTAAAACAGGGCATACTGTACCCCAACAGTAAGTGTTTACTAGGCTGAATTTATAATCTTTCTGATCTCCAGAATTATTTGCAAAGCTTTAATTTCACAATAGTTTTTTCAGAGTACCAAGATATATGTGCTTTTTGTTTTGTTTTGGTTTTGTTTTTTAAATATATATACAGAAAAAATGAATGAAAATGGTGTGTTTGGGACATTCTCCAAAATTAGTTTAAATGCAGCTACTCATTAAACAAGGGTCTTTTTAGTAAATTACTGAGATTTGCTTTGTACAAAGTTATGGCATTTGCTAGGTCCTGAACAACAATTTCAATGAGCACAAGCAAGAGGACGGATTGTGTTTTGACCTGAAATTAATAGATATTTCCAGTCCAGTGCTTGGGTGTCCTTTGTATTCTTAAGTTTGAGGCCTCAAAAGTAAACACAGAGGATGTAAAATCTCTCCAAACAAAACTAGAATAAGTTTTGACCCCCTTCAGAAAAATATTGCCAAAATGTGGACAGCTGCTTGTTTCTGTTCATCATGCAAGCTCTTTGGGGAGGTATCCTGTCTAGAATGACAAAGTATAGTAACATTTCTCCTATATATCGTAAACCAAAATTCTTCCACAGTATATATTATTTAGCTACTTTGAACTCTATGCATCTAATTGATGCATTCATTGTTTTCAACAATTTTATGCTTTTCTCTTGGGATTTTTTTGTTTTATATAAACATATTTAGTATTGAAAATACATCTTTTAGCTAGTAAAACTATTAATAACCTCTAGCTTAATGGAAACTGAATAAACTTTCTGCTATGTAGATGGACCTTGGTTACTCCTGTTACCGCCAGCTATTAAATTTCTGGCTTTATCCCATTGTATCTTAGTAGCACAAAGCCACTGAGTGACTAATTCCTACATTGATGAGATGAGGGTTGCAATAGTCAGATCAAATAAATTATGTGTTAACCTGTGGGGTATAAGCTCAGCAGGGGCATTCAGAATGTGACTGCAGTGATAATGTGCCTGTCTCTTTCCCACAGAAACTCACTGCAGAAGTTATAGGACAAATATGGACTGTAGTTGTGGATCTGTATTTACTGTATATATACATGTCTTGTTCAGCCTTTCTCATGATAACATGATCTAAAAGGAAATCTCAACTAATTTAAATTTTACATAAAACTTTGTCACCTTCGTTAAAGATAGAAAATATTTCAAAGATGGGCAACCATCATATTCCCTGAAGTTCCAGATCGCCTAAGGGCTGTCCAAAGAACCTGGGGTTATCAAAAAACACTTCCTGAGTTTGCAGACAGCTTTGGAAACCTCATAGAACAAACACTTTTCCTATGACTTTCCTTCTATTTCACGCTCAAGACTAAACCAGACTTCTCATGGGGAGAATAAGAGGCCTGTTTCTAAAGAAAGTCAAAATTTAAAGACTTTTAAAGAATTATTTCCTAAGAAAGTGAAGCTTACACAGGCTAGATGTCCATCTGTCAATCCCTACCAAATAACTTTTGCATCCATTGTCCAACCTCAGCTAGATCTGACAGACACACAGAGTTTCTCATAGCTTAAGCTCCTATTTGAAAATCTGCAGCTAACAGGAGCAGTAAGACCCATGTTTACCCTCCAGACAGAGTAAGGCAACAGTTATGTTTTGGCTAGCTCCCCTCCTCCCCAGGCAGTGTGTAGTTAGCAGGGAGTCTCCCTGCACCAGCCTGACTTGTGATCAGCAGGTTCCCTGCATAAGGGATGTGGGCAGAGATGTGTAGTTCAGCAGATATGGTTGTCAAGCAAAATAGTTGAAATAACATGGTTATAGGGAGCTTGACAGAAGGTTGTTTTATTATGATAAAAGAAAATAGAAGGATGTAAGCAAATCAGTAAGAAATCAGATTCCATTAATTTTATGAGAAGCTCACCTATGTCTACAAATGGATTCCCTCTATGAGCCAGTGGAGCATCATAACAGCAACGGACACACATGTACATCGCATGGACATGCATATATAGTGTTTGAAATTTTCACACCACTCTCAAACTTGAATAAATGTGTCAATGGAAATGCATGAGTTGGTCAGACCTCCACCCCTCCCAGCTCTCAGGATCTGCTCTGTGACTGCCCCATTTTTTATCCCTTATCTGAGCATATGGCCACTAGTTTCACAAACT
This sequence comes from Zapornia atra, assembly GCA_013400835.1. Classification (NCBI taxonomy): domain Eukaryota; kingdom Metazoa; phylum Chordata; class Aves; order Gruiformes; family Rallidae; genus Zapornia; species Zapornia atra. Next base: position 219,618 of record VZTU01033358.1, read on the forward strand.
GCAGAGCACAGTCGTGACATCTCTTCTTTGCATGCAGAGTACGATGCCGCAGGCCATGAGAGACTCTGGAGCCTGTCTGTCTGTCTCACTCACTCTCTCCAACCCTGTGCAATGAAACTGGCAGTTCAGCAATATTTGGGGCCTCTGAAACTGGGAAGATTTTTCTTGAAATAAATGAATTTAGAGCATTTAATTACTACACTCATTAGATATCCAAATTACCTACGGGAAACTAAAGTTTTTCAACACCTCATCTGCTACACCATGGATTCAGACAGTGTGAACTGTTGTTATGCCTAATTTTTTCAGCATTGTGCTGAGGAATTTGCTTGCATTGATAATGTACTTTTTAGCCTATGGGGATTGCTGGTTTTCTTAGGTTTCTTAAGTACTCATCCACAGCGAAAAGTGCTTGATATTATTGTACACACATAAAATAAGACCTCAAATTTGCATTTCATTCCTGTGATCTCTTATCTTTAGAGAAGGATTAAAAGCTAAGCCTCTTTACCAAAATCAACGAACATATTAATTATACACCATATAAATAATTTGCTTGTTCACAGAGAATACACTTTCTGAAAGTTTCATACATACTTCTCTTCATATTATGGAAACTATTGCCAAACTAGAGCAGTTTTTCTCTTAATACTAAACTACCCTGCTTAACTGTAATTTCTAGTACGAAAATGTACAACAAATATTGCTTCTTGTTCCAACAGATAGTAATGTGAGAGTCTATTAAAAGTCTAAAATAGCAAAGAGGTTATGATCCTTATGTGCCTCTTGTTGATGGATAAGGTCAAGCCACCAACTCTGACTCCAACAAAGTCCATGTAGCCTCGTCCATATACCAGAACTGAGGTTTGCTCACAGTGCTAGTTGAGTCACCATAAAAGCAAAAAAACCCCACCTTGGCATCATGAACTTGCCCCCTGCAAGTCTGGCAATGTATAATTTTAGGTGTACTTAAAGAGAGAGTTACCACCACCATATCCCTTATATCTAGAGAAATGTATTCAAATCAATCAGATTTGGGGGAGTAGGAGATGGAGAAAACACTGACATTAATGCTGTAAAGTATCAATATTTCTAATGCAAACAGTAACCTTCTATTAGCCCTGAATCACAAGGAGATGCTCACAGTCATCAGCAGACATATGATATTTGCCAGAGCAAGCTGCTCAGATCTACTTTTTTCAAACCATCCTTTTTATGTAAATGATTGTAACTATATTGTGGTTTTATTCTTTCTTGTCTTACCTCTGATATTAACATTTAGAAAGGTTATTTTCTGGATCCAGTTTACTTGTAAACTCTGTCAGAATAGGACTGGCATATCTTGAGATACATGTATTACTGTTTTCTGAATTTTTGTTCTTGATTTTTGGAGACTAGAGTTACTGCAATTTAAAGGAAAATTAACGAGGTATACTGGTCTAAAAAGTGTGGAAGCACCCACACATATTTATAAAACCACAATTGGAAATTCCATCATACAATCTCTTCAGCAGTAAGCTAATATACATGGTCTACTTGGACTCAAAAAAGCTTCATTATGAATTATGATCACCCATCTGGTAGATCCTCTTCCTATTTACTTGTGTCAGCAGAGATTTATAAACCTGACTAACATTTTTCTTTCTGGCTTTTTTTTTGTCCCCACCTGTGCTGGATGGCTTTCCCTGGGAGTCTAAGTCTCATATAGTTAATCGAAGGAGTGTGGTGGTTTGACCCTGGTGGGAGGCCAGATGCCCACCAAAGTCATCCTGTCACTCTCCTCCTCAGCTGGACAATGGAGGAGAAAATATATAATGAGAGGCTTAGGGGTTGAGATAAGGACAGGGAGAGATCACTCAGTAAATAACGTCACGGACAAAACAGACAACGTGTAAAAAAATGCACCTAACTTTTTACTCAATCAAAACAAAGTAGGACAATGGGAAAGAAAAGCAGATCTTAAACCACCTCTGCTCATCCCTCTTACCAAAATCAACTTTATTCCTGAATTCTCTCCTTCCTCCCCTCAAGCGGCACAGGGTGACTGGGAATGGGGGTGGCAGTCAGTTAATCATGTGTTGTCTCTGCTGCTCCTTCTTTCTCAGGGGAGGACTCCTCACACACTTCTCCTGCTCCACCATGAGGTCCCTCTCACAGGAGACAATCCTCCACAAACTTCTCCAGTGGAAACTGGCCATGAACCAGTCTCATAGCTGTGTGGCATCTTGACTGAGACGTAAGGACATCATTCTACCCTCTTGAAGTTGTGAAAAAAATTTCTAAATTTTATCACAAATTACAATCCTGTCCATATTAAATCTCAGATATGCATATTTTGATTAACTAAAGGCTGATCCAGTCAAAATATTTCTTTCCTGCCTCTGACAAAAGCACAGTACCTATGTAGTACTGAACAGCTGTTGAGCCTTATAAAAAATGGATGATAGCTCTGTATGTAAACATGTCTCTCTCTTTCATTGGTTACTGAAAGAATAAAGAAAGTGGGGTGTAAATATGAGATATGTTATCAATAAACAGCCATTTCCCAATTTTTATTATTCATTCATTCTTCCCTGTGTTCCTGTCAAAAATGTGAAAATCATCTATCATTTCCTCCAACCTCAAAAAAAATTGTAATAAAAAAGAACTTTCCCTAGGAGGAGAGTTGCCAAAAATCACTTGAACATTTTCAAATAATCACCAGAAAAACGAGGTGCTCAAAACACAACAAAGATAATAAACCTTTCCAAGACATTTGTAAAGGATGTATTCTTACTGTAATTTTTACAAGTCTAACTCTCAGTCTCTTCAAGGTTCTCTAGTGATCATACAATTATTTTCCTTCATGTCATTTTGAATGATTTTCTATCTCGTTTATTGTTAATGCCTTCCCAGAAGTGTGAAGTATAGAGCTATGCTTTCTCTCTATAAAAATGTAATGGATCTTCTCCTTAGTAACAATTCTCTCCAGTAAATGTCTTAGTGTAGCTGCTGCGTTACTAGAAGTCTATATTTTCAAAGCTAAGCGTACCTGATTTTGAATTCTGATGCTTTGCATAGTATATGAATGAATAAACAGAAATCTGATTATCATGCCATATACACAAGATCTAATCCAAATCGATACATCAAGAGACTTCAGAAGTGAGATAAAGGTTTTATCTTATTCTTTTAGACACTTCATGCAGTTTTCCTACGAGATGCCTATGAATTAAAAAAGCTATTTTCTTCCTAGTAAGCACCGTATCTATCATGTCAAACAACCCCCTATAATTCTAAACAGCTATGTGTATAGCATTTATTTTTCACACTCATCCCTTGCTACAATGATGCAGATCTATTTTTAGCGTTGCTGTGATTTTTAAGAATTATACTGATTTGAAAATTATGTTGCCCATTTACTGGTGAGTCATTTCATTAATAGTATTGTCATATGTGCAAATAGCACTTTATAGAGTAAATAAAAAGACACAACTATGTTCTCTATGGATTTTATGGTCTGACTTTTCCAATATTTTGTGCAACAGAGCAAAGAAAGATAAAAATTGTTACAGTGGATAAGACCTGTTATCCGTCTGATACCAGTATCCTGCCTCTCAGATAATTTTCCAGCATACAATGGCTTCAATTTAAACGTTTTTCATCCATTCTACCTGAACTGCTAAGATATGACTAAACGAGCACTCCTACCAGAACAAACTTCATAACACATCTGTGAGAAAACTGGACCTGAGCCACCTGTTATAAGACAGATCAAATAAAATAATTCACTCACCCATGGCCTGCAGAACTAATCTGAGTTTGCCCAGCTCAACCAGAGCAGGTATATAGGTAGGAAAAAAATATGTTAAGAAAAAATAATTTGAGACATATGATAAAATACTATTTTGTAGTTTTAAGCACATTCATCACATTTCATCCTTATTGAAGGAGAAAGAAGAACCAGAAAAATAAAATTATTTTTGTCTTAGGCTAAATAATAATAATATTCCAAGACTAAAAATAGAATGAAGAGCCCCTTGTAAAGTCATTTATACTGGTATAGATATAAGCAACGTGACTGGAAGTTCTTGAGAGTTTTCCATAACTAGCTTAGTTTCATGTATGTGGTACCTCAAGGAAAGTTGAAAAGCACTGCATTTAGCCATGAGACAAGCCTTTTCCATACCACCTATGCCTGAAATGCAGAACCCCTCTGTTTGCAAACATGCAATGGTTAAAAGCAGCACTGGTAAGGTTAACAGATACCTCTTCAAAACCCTTAGAGTTGAGTCCAATAAATATAAGCTCATCTGAGCAAAGGCTGCTGATTTACACATCCTTATAAAATACTGTACCTGTGTAACTAGACTCAACTTGTAAGTAGCATTGCTACTTCTGCAGCCAACTCCACGGGTGAATTTAATGAGTGTTACTGAATAGCTGCTAAGAAAATAAACTTGATGGCAAGCTCAAAAACTGGCACTCAAACAAAAAAAATTTTGCTCATTTCTGTTGACTTCAGTGGCCAAATAATATTTATGGAATTACTCCCTTGAAGAACTGATAATCTTAACATTTTAAGAATTCATCTCACTGCACTGCAGCACTAGGTGATTATTATTTTTTCAAGACAGCATTTTTTCCTTATTATTTTTTTGAGTCTCCCTACCATAGGCAAGCAAAATCAATGAGCATCTTGATTGTACTTGAAAAATGGAAAGAGGAGATGTGATAAAAGGCCAAATTCTAACAATATGCCTGTAGCTATGTATGTCACTGCTTTTAGATTAGAGGCAATCCCCGTGTCACAGTTCTGTATTCACTTTTAATCCTAGGATAGAAATCATACATTTGGTCACCCATGACAAACCATGCTTGTTATTTCTATTGTTATTTCCTCCTGTGTAAGAGATAAGATACCATCAAATAGACTAGATACGCAATTATTGTAGGAAGCAGAATCCAATGTTGATCTCAATGCATTTTTGAAACCTAGAATGTTTGGAATTTTTGTTATGGCTTTTGCTTCATGAATCTTATTTCTACTGATGCTTAGTTCTGGGCAGAAGATCTTGTTAACTACAATTCAGTGCAATTTTTGAGGATACAGTAGCAGTGAACTGTCTCATTCAATAACTGCATCCAGTTTATTCTTGGATAATGAAAATGTCTTTTATGATTCATTACAACTTTCCTTTGTTCTTTATACGATATCAAACCATTAGATGGAAATTATCTGAAACTATTGCCTGCCAGCAACTCAGTGATTACTGAGAAAAGACAAGATCTAATGCATAACCTGTACAGTAGGTTTCTGAAGTACTCCTATGTAACTCTGACAGCATAAGGCTATTAAAATAGAAAGTAATTAATGTTTATAATATGACTTATATTTAGCAATATGAAAAGTAAACTTTAGTTGAAATCTCACTGATTAGAGTATGCTTTGTCTGGCTCTCATAGACAGAGAAGTAAAGGAGTGACTGTGACTGCACTAAATCAAAGGAAAAAAACAAACTAGGAACTGAACTTGGCCATATAGATCTATTAATTCTTATCAGCCAACTTGCAAGGTCAGATGTCAGTAAAACTGATTTGGGATTTTCCACCTAAATATTATTTAGTGAGAAGTGTACTTCCTAAAAATATTTTTTTTCACAAGATAATAAAATATTCCAAATATCAAATCAATTGGTTGAAAAGCAATATTAATAGTGTGTGTGGAATGACTTAAATTATTTAAATTTATTGAAATAAACCAAAAATTCTGAATCTGTTCAGACTTAAACTGTGCCGGCGTATTGTGCCACAGTATGTGATCTCCTTTGCAATCTGGGTTAATGTCTTTACTTCTCTTGAGGGCCAGGACTCGCCCTGAAAATAGACAACATGCTTTTTCTGTTTGCTTCTTCATGGGAATAACTTGTGAAGAGCTGTACCTATGATCTTTGTTGAGACCAGCATCCATGAGGGTTGGATCAATTCCTTGGGGACAGCACTGTTAAACTGTCAGTGATTCTGAGGTGCAATGCAGCTTAATGTGCTGTGCAGCGAAGTCAAAACCATCGTCACCGACATTTGTTTGAGACAAGGGATAAATGCGATTAGCCACAAAGAATTTGCAGATAAATAGTCTTACCAAGACAGCATAAGTCAAATTCTCTCTGGAACGACTAGCAAATTCCTACTTGATTGCTTGAAAAGTGCAGAACTGAAGGTATTTCAAAAGCTGTCAAACATGTATGAGATTTTTCTGCTGTACTTTGGGGTGTATTTTGCACTGCTTTTAAAAACTGGGCTTTTTAATGAACTTCAACTTTTAATAAAAAGGACCTCAGAAGGGAATTAGACTTTGAATTAATTGACTGCACAAGAGGCAGTTTTCATTCTAGCAAGAACCAATGGAAAGTATGCCGTGGAGACACAGGATTTGCCAAAGTCAGTAGCACAGGTCCTTTCTACTTCAATGGAGTCAGGATTTCATCCTGTGTTTGCATCATCTTTGTTCTAACCATAGTCTGTAAGGCTATGGTAAATAATTGCCATAACTGCCAGGAAGAAAAACTAGAGTGAGCGCTAAACATAAGAGCACAAAATGGTCTTTGTTCATAAAATGTTCTAATAAAATCTCTTGGAAGTGCAAATGAATCCTGATGCATTTGTCATAAATAATGAGCATCAAAGAGGAGGAGAATTCAGGTATTAAGTTGAAACCAAGACAAAAGACTAGAAAAGGAGCAAAGTCTTACAGTGGTTCTGTCCCTACATTTCTTTGGATCTGATCTTGCATTCTTTATGCATAAAAATTTCTCAGTGATCTCAGCAGTAGTTTGACAGTTGCGTGTGCAAGGAATGCAGGAATGTCCTCTGCAGTGGCTTCATTCTTCAAACAGTCAAAACTCCTCAGATGTTCAAAAGTCAAATGCCAACATTAAGACCAAATAAATCTTAAATTTTGCAATTCAGAAATCTAGAAGTTTTCCTAGTATGTCACCAAGTGCCTGTGACTACTACTAAAATGGAGTTTAAAACTTAACACTTAGATTTTTGTAATAATGGAGACTCCAAATTCTTCAACCCCAGCTGTAGTATTCTGCTTGGAACACACACATCTTGTTCTTGTTGCTGCTTTGATTTGGGACCAGTTATATACTGGGCTAATCCCTTACATAATCTGGACCCACCAGAAGGCTAAAATAATAAATGTATATATATGTCTCATATAGTAATGGTGAAGAGTTTTTGGTTATGCCAAATATTCATAATATGCAAGAAAACATCGCAGAACTGCCATCTAAGTCTACTCCACAAAGTCTACGTCAGGCAGAAAGGAGATCTTGTGCTACATCCATATTAGAGAAGGTCCATATCCATGACCAAGGAAGATGTTTTTAAGATGTTCTTGTGATTCTTTATTCCAAGTGATAGGACGGAATTTGTATCTTGAAATAATTCACAATTTGAAAAATATTTTGCAGTTTTCCTCCCTTCTAATTTTCACATGAGCATATTGATAGCAGACACTCTGGATACTGCAGCTTCTACTGCTGGAGCTAATAATTGCTCAAGTTATTCTGGAAGCACCAGTATCTTCAGTATCTTTCTTGTGTGATTTTTTTTTTCCCCACCCTTCAAATAAATTTAGGGAGGCATGTACAGTCTGCTAAAGACAGGGTGAGGAAATACTCCGAAAAACGACCGTTTCTCCCTATCTGTAGGCAAAATAGATTATAAATACAGCAACACAGTTTTATATCAAATGAACCATGTAATGGCTTTGAAT
>VZTU01033359.1:13037-32994 GCA_013400835.1 Zapornia atra
GAGAGCTCCTGGGGTCCAACCCCCCTGCCAAAGCAGCTCCCCAGCTCATATCGCACAGGGCGGCGTCCAGACGGGGCTGGAATATCCCCAGAGCAGGAGACTCCACACCCCCTGGGCAGCCTGTCCCAGGGCTCCCTCACCCTCACTGGGGAAAAGTTCTTCCCCAGGTTGGTGGGGAACTTCCTGTGCTCCAGTTTACAGCCATTGCCCCTTGTCCTGTCCCCACAGACACTGAAAAGGGGCTGGCCAATTCCCCCTGCATCCCCTGCCTGAGAGATTTATAAACACTAATTAGGTCCCCCCTAAGTCTTCTTTTCTCCAGGCTGAACAGTCCCAGCTCTCTCAGCCTGTCCTCATAGGGCAGATGCTCCAGGCCCCTAATCATCTTTGTAGCCCTTCTCTGGACTCTCTCCAGGAGATCCCTGTCTTTTTTATCCCAGGGAACCCAGAACTGGACACAGTACTCCAGGTGGGGCCTGACCAGGGCAGAGCAGAGGGGGAGGATCACCTCCTTCGACCTGCTGGCTACACTCTTCCTGATGCACCCCAGGATCCCACTGGCTCTCTCAGCCACCACTGCACACTGCTGGCTCATGGCCAACCTGTCATCAACCAGGACCCCCAGGTCCTTCTCCACAGAGCTCTCCACAGCATCACATTCTTTTAGGGCACACCCTAAGGTCCTTCAGTATGGATACAGCATTTCTAAATCCCTCAAGCATTTACACTAGCAAGGCTTCCAGGCAAATCATCAAGAAAATCGCAAGTTGATTGCCAGTAATGCAGAGAACAGAGAAAGTATGGAGTGATAAGCCTAGTGCAATACCTAGATACAAGATGCACATCACCTAGAATTAAGATGTAAGTCTTAAGTCAAAGCTAGTACACAGGGATGTGAAAAGGAAAGGGAAAAAAAAAGGGAAGAAAAAAAGTGATCATTAGATCTCACAATTAAAGGATTACTACCCCTCATCTGGGTTCCAGTTGCTAAACAAAGGAAATGATCACATCACATACAAGGCTGTTAAATACCCAGCCCATTCCAGACAACCATACCTCTTCAACATGTCTTCTTCCTTTCTTATAGTTCCAAATTCTAACCCAGAAGTATGATTAAGTGGAAACTACAGTGAAAGAGGAGCTGTTCTGCTTAATACATGCTCATTTTTCCATGTGTTATGTTGACAACTTTATTGAGACTGGATGGAGCACTTCAAAGTTCATTAACTTTTGGTTTGGAGTTTTGTGTGTCTTCTAAATGGTAGTTCAAAATTCAAGTGAATGTAATTATTTGTCATCACTAAAAATTAGTATGTGTTGGCATTCTGCACATGACCCCATTTCAAATTTAGACCAGAGCAGTCATAATTCATAGGATTTATCAAGTGACCCAAAATACAAGCTCAGCCTAACAGCTTCAGTAGGAATCCTTACTTTATTTTTTCCTCCCTTATTGTTTATAGTGAGGCCCCAGCTGGAGTCCTGTGTCCAGAGCTGGGGCCCCCAATACAAGAAAGATGGGGAACTGTTGGAGAGGGGTCAGAGGAGCCACGAGGATGATCAGAGGGCTGGAGCACCTGCCCTACAAAGAGAGGCTGAGGGAGCTGGGCTGGTTCAGCCTGGAGAAGAGAAGGCTGCGGCCTTCCAGTCCCTGAAGGGAGCTTAGAAGCAGGAGGGGATTCAACTTTTTAAAAGGGCAGATAATGGCAGGACAAGGGGGAATGGATTAAAACTAAAGGAAGGAAGGGTTAGATTAGATATTAGGGGGAAGTTTTTTACAGAGAGAGTGGTGAGGGGCTGGAACAGGCTGCCCAGAGAAGTAGTGGATGCCCCGTCCCTGGCAGTGTTCCAGGCCAGGTTGGATGGGGCCCTGGGCAACCTTGTGTAGCTCCAGCCTTGAGGTTGGTGGCCCTGCCTGTGGCAGGGGGGTTGGAGCTCTATGATCCTTGGGGTCCCTTCCAACCCAGCCCATTCTATGATTCTATGATATATTCTGAAAGTTAACAGATCTTAATAGTTCTGTTCCCTGTAATTGCTCTTGACTTCCCTGTAGATTTCCAGCAGCCTTGCCTTTACCTATAGGGAAGTTTGCTCGTGTTTGGAAACCTTTTCAAAAATAGCATTTTATACTTCAGAACACTAAAGTTTTCTAGGTAAATTACTTATTTTTCACAAAAACAGTGACAAAGGTTGCACCTGAAGTCGCAGCATAGTCAGAAGGTCCAACTAAGCAGCCTCATTTGTTAAGTTCATGCTTTCAAGTCAACCAGAGGAGAAAGTTTCAAAGAAATATGTGGCAAATGGTTTGGAAAGCATGAAACCACCAAATGTCATTTATTTTTTTAAGAAAAGTAAATATAGAGGAAGGTTATTTTTGCAGAGACTTCCCTGGCTTATATTCATTTGCAATGCAGGGAGACTCTTCTCTGCTTTTTAATTGCCTGCTCATAAAGTTTTAATTAGCCAAGTTTCAAAAACATGACAATCAGGCTGCTGAAAATCAGCCAGAGTTTTGATTTACAAGTCTGCAAAGCATTACTTGGTAGCAATCAGGATGGATTGCAGTGCTTAAGCCCAGAAAGCTCTAATATGTTATAAACACAAGCAAATGAAGCAGTAATTGCCCTTGATTGCACTACTTAGAAGATGTTTTTAGGGGCAACCCAAAGAGAAGTTGAAAGTACCTATCTGCCTATGGCAAACAGTCATTGAGAACATCAAATCCCCACCTGAAATTCTGAAGCACCACCTCCTTTTTCCTTAACACAGGTGCTATTTAGGAGACCTGGGAAAGCCACCTCTAGGCTACAACATCATTGGGTCTGAGGAGCCATGAATCCATCCCCACCAAACTGAGCAGTTTTGAATGCCATGGCTACAACATCATTGGGTCTGAGGAGCCATGAATCCATCCCCACCAAACAGAGAACAAGTGCTAGTTACTAGTCAGCCTGTCCACAAAAGCTCTTGTCAGTTCACTATCAAAACCAGTAGAACCATCAATGCAGATACCAGAATCACAGAAGAGAATTTTTCTTACCTGCCTTGTTTGTTTGATGAGAGGGAGCTTATCTTTAATGGCACAAAGCTGCACCTTGACAGGTCCAGATTAGATATTAGGAGAAAGTTCTTCACTGAAAGAGTTGTCAGGGCCTGGAACAGGCTGCCCAAGGAGGGGGTTGAGTCACCCTAAGAAAAGGGTAGATGAGGTGCTCAGGGATCTGGTTTAGCACAGGACAGGAACGGTTGGACTTGATGATCTTAAAGGTCTTTCCCAACCTTGTGATTCTGTGAATTAACCAAGAGGAGAAATGGAACAGACAGAAAACAGGGATTTTTCCATTGCAAGGTGGTTTTTGTCAAAGTGGTAAACAAAATAGTTCACCTTCCAGTTATTTCTCCATCTGAAAAATGTACTGATGCTCAAGATACATCTCTTCCTTCTAAAGACACACACTGAAATGTCAAGGACTCACATAGTGTAGCCTAATCCAAATTTACAAATATGAACTTCTGCAAGCACACACTGCAGGAATATGATTGCTAATTGAATTCATAATTGATTTCCTAAATGAAACAAACAGCTACTGCCTCCACTCCTCCCAAAAAGCTGTGTGTAAATACAACATTCACTGGGTACAGTTTGGGAAAGGATTCTGTGCAAAATAAACCAACAAAATGGTCCCAAATATGGACAAACCCAAGAAAGGAACAGGGAAGCACCACAGAAGCCTTAGGCAGGTCTGTAGGGCTGTGGAAACAACCTCTAGGAAACCTCAAGTACAGAGATCTGGGGGGGGGGAAATGTCTAGAGGCTGATGCAGACAAACAGAAACCTTTCTCCCCCCTTGCCTCACATAAAAATAGAATCTTTTGTATTTGATGTGGTTGAAGGGTTCTGTGGGAAACAGTGGGGTTTTTCTGATCAGCACCCAAAGGGGCTCCTCAACCATTGGCTAACTGTGCAGGCCCAAAGGAAATGTAACAGTATATATGCTGGTATCATGCCATGGTGGCTGAGAGAGCCAATGGGATCCTGGGGTGCATCCAGAGGAGTGTAGCCAGCAGGTCGAAGGAGGGGATCCTCCCCCTCTACTCTGCCCTGCTCAGGCCCCACCCGGAGTATCGTGTCCAGTTCTGGGCTCCTTGGTTTAAAAAGGACAGGGATCTCCTGGAGAGAGTCCAGAGAAGGGCTACGAAGATGATTAGGGGCCTGGAGCATCTCCTCTATGAGGACAGGCTGAGAGAGCTGGGACTGTTCAGCCTTGAGAAGAGAAGACTTAGGGGGGACCTAATTAAAGTCTATAATTATCTTAGGCAGGGGATGCAGGGGGAATTGGCCAGCCCCTTTTCAGTGTCTGTGGGGACAGGACAAGGGGCAATGGCTGTAAACTGGAGCACAGGAAGTTCCACACCAACCTGGGGAAGAACTTTTCCCCAGTGAGGGTGAGTGAGCCCTGGGACAGGCTGCCCAGGGGGTGTGGAGTCTCCTGCTCTGGGGATATTCCAGCCCCGTCTGGACGCCGCCCTGTGCGATATGAGCTGGGGAGCTGCTTTGGCAGGGGGGTTGGACCCCAGGAGCTCTCCAGGTCCCTTCCAACCCCTGTGACTCTGTGATACCACTACAAGATTACAAATGTAGCACTCCCAGAGTCCACTTGATTCATATGTATACATAACACAAGCCAAATCCTAAGTAACCTTATTTAAGGCTAACTGGATACAGTCCCAGAAGGGTAATGAATTAATCAAGTTGTAACTGAAGCCTTGTGCTGTTGTTTATGATGACTACGATCCTGGACAAGTACCCTGGTGGCAGTGAACAAAAGTGTCATAAATGGGTATATTTAAGTATTCACTCTGGCATTTATCTGGAAATACCATAAACTTGTTGAAAAATGTAGCCATGTTTACCCTTAGCTCTTGTTTGATCTGTGTTACTGTACACACTGAGGCAAAGGAGGTGAGGGGTGTTTCAGGTCCTACGTGACAGCACTATATTCCACTTAAGGAAGTGAGAAAAGGATTGCAAATTGCCTTGCAAAATTTCAAGAACCCCATCTTGGAGTTGACTAGATAAGTGTTTATTTGCTCTAATGCAGAAATTTGTCATTGCCATTGTGCTTGTATATATATATCTATATCTCAAAGAGTTGCTCCCATCTGATTTAAAACACAACTAAGGTCTATTCTCAGTTTGAGAGAGTTCAAAGGAACCACCAGTTACCTCATCAAACATGGGTTAAAAAAACATTCATTGGACAGATTTGTCTATTTTGAGGCCAGAAGTACCATTTTGATTATCTAGTCTGATTTCCTGTGTAACAGTTAACACATCACTTCCTGTACAGACCCTTACACCAAGTGATTTCTTCACCAAGCCTTGATTTTCTGGTGCAGCTGGACCACATGGTTTATAAACCAACCAACCTTAATTCATTGGATGTTGAAATGCTGTGTATGTTGGCTGATGCAAGAAGGGGCCAAGAGTGGCCGATGCAACGAGGGGCCAAGAGTGGCCAGTGCAACGAGGGGCCAAGAGTGGCCAGTGCAACGAGGGGCCAAGAGTGGCCAGTGCAACGAGGGGCAAAGAGTGGCCAGTGCAACGAGGGGCACAGAGTGGCCAGTGCAAGTACCAGAGTGGAAATGAGACGGTCAGCACAAGCAACTAGCAAATGCACATCAGAGCTTTGTTTCTTCCCATTTCTCAAGCTGTCAACTCAGTTTTATCTTCTCCTCCTAGCTCTTTAAAGTCCTATTAGACCCTAGTCCTTTGATATTCATGACAAGTTTCCAGATCCCCTCAGAATATTAACACCAGAGGTAAGCTCCTAGTTCAAAAAGCCTGAAGAAGATTCAATGAAATGGTTTTCATTGTGACCCTGTCATTACAAAAATCAAGCAGACAACATTTTCCTTGTCACTTGAAAATGCAGTGAGCCACTCAAGGCTTCCATGCCTTTGGCTGTCTAGAATCAGCATCACTTGAAACAGAGTGCTTACACTGAATCTACCCTCTGCTCACAAGATCATAGGGTCAAACAAGACTGAGGACATCCTGCCCCTGGAACTACTCCAAGAGCTGAGCTGAAAACTGTGCCTGAGTTTCCTGAGCTGTGGGCCCACAGAAAAGCACTGCTGGTGACAATGCCACAGACTCCAATTCACCTTCTCCTCCATTACAAAAGCATCCAAAGCAGCTCTGACAGGGAACATCTGTCCTGATGCACAATTTGTCTGAAGGAAAGACACAACCAACAGGACAACTGGCAGACATTTATTTTCCTCTTCAACATTCAAAGCAGTTTATTCAATTTCCTGGTGCCTAGAACTTCAGCAGAGCTGATTTATTCTACTGCTACACAAAAAACTGGATTGATACACCTAGTTCCACAACTGACCTCTGGTTCAGCAACATCTGGTCCAAAGACATTAACTTCTCTACATCTGTACATAGTAAATCAATTATCCATAATGGAACTTGGCAAGCAATGATAGAGAAGTATGGCACACAGACTAAGTAATGATGGCTTTTACTGAGTTTCAAGATACCCTAGGACACATATGGTTCAAGGGTCTTCTTTCCTAGGGTGTCACCATCTGTGTAACATTAATGATGAAGACAGATCCTAGGTCCTACTTACACAAACAAAACACATTTTACTTTAGGAATCTGGTCCTTATGCTTTGATTATATCATCTTCAGTTGGCCCTCCAACAGTGGTGATAGCAAATCCTCCTCCAACTACAGGCAACTCTGAAACTAACAGTTGGCAGTTTATAAACCATGGGTTGTAGAGTCAATACCTTCTTTCATCCCCTGGATGACACTGCTGTTTCTTTTTGCTGTGTGTCCCTCCAGAGCAGTTTTATCAGGCTCAGCTGAATTTGCTTACCACACATCTATGGCCTCATTTTCCTTGAGGGGTGGTATCCTGCAACTCACTGAAGAGCAAACAATGTACAGAACATTGCTACCCTTCTGTACTTCACATGAAGGGAATAGGGCCCTGTGCCTCACCCTCTTAGACTGCAGGCTTTTGGGATTCAAGTAGCTTGGGTTACTGAGGAAAAGAAACCCAAGCTACAACCACGCCGGAGGAAGGTTGAGTTTGCCCATTAGACCTGAAAGAAACCAGAATGGATTCTCTGTTGTTTAACAGGCCATACCTGTCATGGGAAGGTTTTCTGTGGATAGCCTCTCTGTGTTCACTCCTTTACACTGATTCTTGAATATCTAGATGAGCTATTCCTGAATTTTCCACTCAATGAGGGCATTAGTAGAGTATCTTTGCTATATTGCATCCCAGCTGTATTTTGTTTGGGACAATAATTACTCTAGATCCCTAATTCTCTGCTAAGTGTCAGATTGAAAAGTCAGGGAGGGAAAGAATATTTACTTGGTTTAGTGGGAGGCTTAGCAACACACATTCAGTAAGCAACCACTTAAAAAAGCCATCACAGCTTGATCTGCTTAGGAATCCAAGCTAAAAAGTAAGAACCCATGGTAAAACATAGAATCAGAGAATCACAGGGGTTGGAAGGGACCTCAAGAGCTCCTGGGGTCCAACCCCCCTGCCAAAGCAGCTCCCCAGCTCATATCGCACAGGGCGGCATCCAGACGGGGCTGGAATATCCCCAGAGCAGGAGACTCCACACCCCCTGGGCAGCCTGTCCCAGGGCTCCCTCACCCTCACTGGGGAAAAGTTCTTCCCCAGGTTGGTGTGGAACTTCCTGTGCTCCAGTTTACAGCCATTGCCCCTTGTCCTGTCCCCACAGACACTGAAAAGGGGCTGGCCAATTCCCCCTGCATCCCCTACTTAAGATAATTATAGACTTTAATTAGGTCCCCCCTTAGTCTTCTCTTCTCAAGGCTGAAGAGTCCCAACTTACTCAGCCTGTCCTCATAGGGGAGATGCTCCAGGCCCCTAATCATCTTCGTAGCCCTTCTCTGGACTCTCTCCAGGAGGTCCCTGTCTTTTTTATCCCAGGGAGCCCAGAACTGGACACAATACTCCAGGTGGGGCCTGACCAGGGCAGAGTAGAGGGGGAGGATCACCTCCTTTGACCTGCTGGACACACTCCGGATGCACCCCATCCGCTAAACATCTAGCTCCTGAATCAGGTGTTAGGCAAGCAGGTGTTTCACAGGTGACAGTTCCTGACCTCAATTCCTGCCTTCCCCTGAAGAGTCAGAAACAGCACACAGAATCACAGAATCTTAGGGGTTGGAAGGGACCTCAAGAGATCATCAGGTCCACCCCCCCTGCCAAAGCAGCTCCCCAGCTCATATTACATAGACAGGCGTCCACTGAGTGCTAAGATGCACACCCATGGCTACTATTTAGTCCTGTCCATAAGTGACCCTTCAAATACAGCTGGGTCACACCACTGGCTCTGTAGCCAAGCCTGGTTACACTTCCAGACTCCTTTTCCTCTGCCCTGATACCTCTCTTCTGTCACAGTTATTTAACTACTGTAATTATTTTAACTTATTTTCACCTCCCATTGCTTCTCTCCTGCTTTTCAATCAGCAGAGTGGCTTTTGTTCCTCATTCTCTCCAGATGTGTGGAGAGAATTCCTCCTCTACCTTTCTCCCTCATCCTTTCACCCAAGCAGCTTTGTTAAGTGCTTGCTTTGGGACAGCAAGGGGGTCAAGCACTGTTTTAGATAGCATCTTGAAGATTTACACAGTTTCCTTCTGCTTGAACACACTAGCAACACCCAGTACTACCCAACCACACTAAGCTCACTGTTGGGCTCACTTTTATTGTTGGAGACTAGACTTGAAAATAGGGGTTTTAAGAGCCCTGGCTCAATGAGTAACCCATGTATGTTTAGTTGAGCTAGCACAGTGTTCTTCCTTTCATGGTTCAGTTGTGTTTTCATAAGATTGGATAAAGGATCTAATTAATGCCCCTGATAGCAGTTCCAGCTGCAATATGCTTCCCCCCCCCCTCTCTGACTTAGCATTTTCTATGTTATGGTCAGAAAAAGAAATGATTATTTTAAAGAATGATTAGCTCTGAAGCAAAAGAAACATAAGGAGGGGGGAAAAAAAAGCCCACCCCATTTAGTAGCTTGATCAGAAAAAAAAGGAGAGGCTGGGGAATGTAAAAGGCAAAGAGGAAGGTTAGTTTTGCAGAATGAAAACTGGGAAATCTTTGAGACTGAACTCAAAGCACAGTGTGTTCCAGTAAGGTTCCCTAGAAGCTCAGAAAAACACAGGTTTTATGCAAGTAGTACTTTCCTCACTTGTATTTAAGTCTGAATTATACAAACTGAAGAACTGCTCCAGCTGACCCAAGCATAAAACTAATTTATCTGGGGAGTTTCCCAGTGTTTGCATTAGGAGGTGCAACTGGCAACAGCATCAGCCATCTCTTTGATGGGATCCCCCCTTTGTGCACATTTTTTTGTAGCTTAAGTCCTGCCTCTTCCCCCAGCTCTGTGCAGAGCCATCAGGAAGAGACAGGGGGTATTTGCTTATACTTCCAAGACTCATTCCATTGGATACCCTTCCCCAAATGCCACCCCACATGCTCACTGTCTCTGGCCACCTCTCACACATGGTACTTTCTCTCTAAAGGGAGAAGCCCAAGCATTTCTTTTGGCTTGCTTTCAACTGTGCCACAGGCCTCTCTGTGTATGGCTTTGCAGTTCTTTCTGTGCTCAGTTTCTTGTATATGAATACTCCTCCACTAAAAATATCCCCTGCACACGTGCTCAGACCCCAGGGAAAACCTTGGGATCCAGCCCTGCCTGTGCCCTGGCCCTCTGGGCATCTGCAGAATAGGCAGAGGCTGCCTAAGCAATAACAAGATCAACTGCTGCTGACATTTTGCTGAACAGCCTTTCATGCTCATTGGTTTCAACTGGATCTCCTTCAACTCCCAACCTCATAATAGGCAGATTCAGTTGGAAGTAAGAGTGATATACACAAATCTTACCATTTTTAACCTGGATTAATCATAGAATGGTCTGGGTTGGAAGGGACCCCAAGGATCACAGAGCTCCAACCCCCCTGCCACAGGCAGGGCCACCAGCCTCAGGCCTGGAGCTACACAAGGTTGCCCAGGGCCCCATCCAACCTGGACTGGAACACTGCCAGGGACTGGACATCCACCACCTCTCTGGGCAGCCTGTTCCAGCACCTCACCACTCTGTCTGTAATAAACTTCCCCCTAATATCTAGTCTACTCTGTATTACTGCAGAATTACCTGTATTACCTGTGCAACCTGCCCTAGGGAACCCACTTTTGCAGAGGGGTTGGACTCAGTCTCTGGAGGTCCCTTCCAACCCCTATAAATCTGTGACTCTGTGGATTCTATGTCCCATTCCAAAGCTGAAGCAATTATAAAAAGAGCTAATACAAGCATCCTGCTTCACTTGGAGTGATAATGCTGAAAAAGTGCTCAGCTACTGCAATGAAGTGAAGCCAATTCATAAATAGAACAAGCATCTCCACCAACAATCTCTCTCAAAACTGAGGTTCCCATAGTGAAAGAGTGGTATTTTCCCTTGAAAACTGGAATCTTTGCAATCCAGTTCCATCACTGGATGGGAAACAGACAGAGGGTGCTTAAGGTGGAAGATGGTTTTCACCAGAGGACACTGATCCAGAAACAGCTTTGCACTGGATAACAGCAGTGAAACAGAACCTGCATAATGGATGCACATTTTATGGCTCAGGGCTGGATCCTTTCAGGACCTGGACCAAAAATACATGTTTGGCTCAGTCAGGTGTTTCAGAGGAACACTGAAACTTACCTGTGTGATCTCCACCATGCAGGGCAGAGGAAAAAGAAACAGGTGCATGCTTGGATAGAACACAACAGCAGAGACCTTCCCATCCTAGCAGGCAGTGGGAACACAACAACTACCCAGTAGAAACTGAGAGAGAAAGAAATGCACCCAGTAGTGGGAACACCAGCAGGAATGTGGAGCTGGAAATGTTCTGAATTTATATTAATTCAGCTGAGTTTCAGATGTTCTCTGGGTACTTGCCTGTTTTCCTGACAATACCTTTTTCTCTTTACCCACAGCTGCTGGACCAGCTACAGCCATATAGATAACAGTACATCTCACACCCCTCTCAGAAGGTCAGAGACAAGGTGAGTGACAGTTACTTCTGTCACCCCACTACAACCTTCCAGAAATTTCAGACTTCCCACCTCTCTCCAGATTTTCCCAGCTCCTTAGCCCCCCATGGACTCATTTTACTCAGCCAAACAGGTCTGGGTCTGTGCTAACACCCTGAGTTCTCATCAGGGACTCCTCCTCTGTCCCTAACCATAACTGACTTGGCACCTTCTCAGAAGACTTCAGCAAACACTTTAGTTTCTACTTGTAGCTCCTGCCACTTGTACTCAGATGGGCTTTAAAGCAGATCAGGTGATTTAAAAGTACTTCCTTCTCACTATTTATCCTCTGCCTTCTCAGTAATTTAGAAGCCCTGCCTTGCCAGACCTGCTGATTAGCTCCAGGCCTTGGCTATCATCTTACCTTACTATCAATAGTCTCTTCCACATTGCCTAATGCATTGCTGTTCAGTGGTGCTGTTATAGTCACTGCTTCCCCAAAATGTGTGTGGATTTGAGTTACACTCTGGTCCTGTGTCTATTTCATCATTAAAGGCTCTCTCTGATGAGCAACCTAAGGAACTTTTCAGCTTCTCACTTCTATTGTTCCAATTCACAGAGTCACAGGATCGTAGGGGCTGGAAGGGCCCTGGAGAGCTCCTGGGGTCCAACCCCCCTGCCAAAGCAGCTCCCCAGCTCATATCGCACAGGGCGGCGTCCAGACGGGGCTGGAATATCCCCAGAGCAGGAGACTCCACACCCCCTGGGCAGCCTGTCCCAGGGCTCCCTCACCCTCACTGGGGAAAAGTTCTTCCCCAGGTTGGTGTGGAACTTCCTGTGCTCCAGTTTACAGCCATTGCCCCTTGTCCTGTCCCCACAGACACTGAAAAGGGGCTGGCCAATTCCCCCTGCATCCCCTGCTTAAGAGATTTATAAACACTAATTAGGTCCCCCCTAAGTCTTCTTTTCTCCAGGCTGAACAGTCCCAGCTCTCTCAGCCTGTCCTCAGAGGGGAGATGCTCCAGGCCCCTAATCATCTTCGTAGCCCTTCTCTGGACTCTCTCCAGGAGATCCCTGTCTTTTTTATCCCAGGGAGCCCAGAACTGGACACAATACTCCAGGTGGGGCCTGACCAAGGCAGAGTAGAGGGGGAGGATTCCCCTGGCAATTCTTCCTCACACTTTTACACTGAACAGAATGCAGATGGTAAGCACAGAACATTCCAGCAATGAGAGGTGTGCTGGCCAGCAGAGTACCAGAAAGCTGAAGACAGAAGTAGTAGGAGAAGTTGGTGTCAGTAAGGCCTCAAGGCAAACTTCAGCACCTTTTGCTATTCAAAAGTACCTGAAATGCCCAAAATCTTGTTTCCCTTTTTGATACTTCACCACAAAGACAGGGGTTTTTTTCCAAACTGAGAACTGAAAGTATGCAATTCTTGCAGGATATACTATGCTTAAAAAACACCTCAGAAAAAGTAACCTATAAGACATGAACTCTACTTCACATTTATTTTTCTTTCTACATCATAAATTCACCTTCAACAAGCACTAACTAAACCAACATCCCACACTTCTACCTCTCTTCTCAGAGAGAAGAGAGCACCTGGAACTCAAAATTGAAAATACAGGATACGGAAGAGCTGGGGGAAAAGGACAGAAGTGGCAGCTAAGCTCTGCATGAATCTCTCCTGTCCAGAGAAGACTAGAAAAAAGCAGGAATGTTCTTTGAGTGGTGCTATGTTTCTCAAGGGCAGGCACTTAGCTGGGATGAGCTACCTGCCTTTCCTTCCCACAGCATGGACCTTGCCAGCCAGGCAAAGAGGGGCAGTGGCAGCACACAAGGGATCTCCTTGGACTTGGACTCACCTGGTGCTGTGGTTTAACCCCAACCAGTAACTCAACAACCAAGCATTTCTTTGGCTTGCTCTCAACTGTGGGGTGAGGGCTCGTTCAGTCCTCCACCCACAAGGAGATGGGAAGGAGAACAGAGAAAAAACCAACCTCATAGGCTGAGATAAAGAACATTCAATGGCTAACAATGGAAGAGAAGAAGAAAGACTACTTAATCAAGCAAGTGATGCACCAATGCAAGCAGGCATATCATGCTCAGAAGGAGGAATTTGTGTTCAGCTCTCTGCCTCGTTGTTAGGCTTCCTGCAGCACCTCCAGACCTGCTGTGCTTGCTTTGAGCTTGTGGCTGTGCCTACCTGTTGCCCTGGCTCTGCTTCTTGAGGTTATTCAGGAGGGATTGCTGGCTTGTCTGTGATGCCCCTTGGGGGAGGAATTCTGTGGCTGTATTATGGGGAAAATGATGAATCTATAGTCTTGTGAGTGCATTTGCTTTGCTGTGCTGGCTCTATATTTTTCTTAGGAACCTGTGTAATCCACCTCTGGGCTGGGAACCTCGAGCTGTTGGAAGGAGAACATAACTCATCAGGTTAGGAATAGGCTTCTTCCCAAAGCCAAAAGAGTTGAAATGTTTCCAGCAGCAGTAAGCAACACCAGAGCAGTGTGCCTTGCTGTGTGAGGAATCATAGAATCATAGACTGGTCTGGGTTGGAAGGGACCCCAAGGATCATAGAGCTCCAACCGCCCTGCCACAGGCAGGGCCACCAACCTCCAGGCCTGGAGCTACACAAGGTTGCCCAGGGCCCCATCCAACCTGGCCTTGAACACTGCCAGGGATGGGGCATCCACTACTTCTCTGGGCAGCCTGTTCCAGCCAGTTTGACCAGTTGGATTTGGAGCATGACCTCACATGGCATGGAGTATCCCTATGGCCACTCCAGGTCAGCTGTCCTGGCTGTGCTCTCCGAGCTGGTTGTGCAACTGGCTGAAGAGTCCTTGCCCTGGTGTACGTGCTACAGCTACTTCACAACAACTAAAACCATCAGCGTGTTACCAACGTTGCTGTCACTCTACACCCACCCCACAGCACCACACCAGCTGCTAGAAAGGACACTAGGGCTCTCAGCCAGAATCAGGACACTTGGATAAGGAAGCCCTTTTGCATCACCTACAAGTCTCCCAGGCAGCAAACTTTGCCAGAACTTTCTATCAAAGGCTCTGCAGAAAGCAGGCTCTGGGGAAGGGCAGTGGAGGCAATCCATCCCAAAACTAGAATACTTGGGGGCTGTTTCAGAACACCACTGGGATGGCAGCTGCTTGCCTTGGGTTATACTACAGCACCACATGAACACTGTGTATTTTAAACCCAATTCAGCTGAATAGCAAACTTTGCACATTTACACCCATTTCCAGGAAAACTAACAGAGCATTTACAAAAAACAAGGTAATTTTAAATACTTCTCTGTTTCATCATTTGCTGACTTAGAGTCATTTCCAAGGAGCTGCTCTGAAATCTATCCAATAGCTTTTGGCATTTAGGAGGGAGGCCATGCTTGCTAATACAGGTCAGCTCTGCCCTCAGATATATATATATATATGTCTTTCAACTTCAGCAAGACTCCTGCAATGTATGGCATCATCCAAAGCCAAAATTAAGCCCTTTGAGTCCAATTATTTGGCCTATTAATATCTGCTGAATTGCTTATCTGCTTCCTAAAAACATCTGAAGTCTATACAGGAAATTAGGAGTAAGTTCACTGTCAGCTGCTTCTCTGAAAAACAAAGAACTCAAACCCACAACCTTCCCCCCACCCCAAAAAAAAAAAATCAAAACCCAAAAACTCCCCCCTCCCAAAAGAAAAAACCCAAGAGAAAAAAAATCTCCTCCCTCCATGCCATTATATTCCAGTGTAAATGAGAACTAAACCTGACCCTTACTGTTTGTGCACAATTGAGCTTGTTATGATGAGAACAGCAGTCCTGGGATTGTCACTCTGAGTCTTATTTAGAAGAATTTTATAGGAGGTCTGGTTGTTGTCTATAAAGATGAGGCCACATCTGGCCAAGTGTGCAGGCAGTTGGTTCAGGACTTCCATTCCCAAATGAGTTCTGCAATGCTCACTGACCAGTCTCCTTTTTTATAGAGGCTGGATGTGCAGAATGCAATAGTGCATACCTCCCAGAAGCTGTTCCCTTCTTAGACCATCTGGGTAATGAGAGTATCATTTCCACCACATAAAACTGTGACATCTGGAGAAAGGAAAAGCCAGCCTGATAAGATCACACATACAAGCAGGACTAAGCAGCTTTTAATCAGCCTTTCTAGGTTTGTAGGGTGACATTTGTGTGTGTGTGTGTGGGGTTTGGTTTTAAATAGTGAAGTAAATGAGTGTTTGTTTTAAAGAATAGTTGAAAAGTAGACAAGTAAAGAGATTTCCACCATCTTTCATTCACTTTGCAACCATCTTAACTAACAATATGAGCATGATCAACCACCACAGTCACAATTTCTTTTTAAAAACCCCCAAAAAACCACCCCAACCCTCAAGTATGCAAATAGAAGGCTAATCTTCATAAGCAGAGGGGAAAGAAGACCTGTTGTCTGACTGAAGAGCAAAGCACAGGATATTTAATATGCCACATGGTTCATATTGAATATTTGAAATGTTTTACTTTTGCCTATCTAAAGCTGAAGTGGGCTCTGATCTGCAATAGATGCTCCTAGGCTTCAAGGAGAGTTTTCCTCAGAACTGACCTAAGGTGAGGAGATAGAAAACATGACTTTAGAGCAGTTCAGTGCACCTGCTGGCCTGGCACAAGTGTGAGTTCTTGGGTTCACCCATGGTTTTGTGCTCCCCAGTGGGCTTTGATAGCTGTTTGGTAAATAACCATCTCCCTCCCCATCCAGAAGGAATAAGCACAATGCCAAGTTGTGTTATTGCCATTGTTTAGGCTCCTGCTTTGAATAATTCACATATTTCTTAAAGAATTGCAATGTGGAATGTTAAAATAGTACCTTTTACTGACAGGATTTAACTATTTAACATAAAACAACCCAACACTACACCACAGAGTAAACAGTACATTCTTAACCATGCTCAGCTTCTGAAATTTATCAACCCAAGAGCTTGGGGATGACTCCTCTCCAGCACAAGAGAACAGCTCCCTGTGCCCACATCCTGCATCACCTTTCTGCAGTCAGACCAACCAGAGAGTGGCAGGGAAAACAAGCTGTGACAGGGGTCTCCTAGGGACTTGCATTAAGGGGACCAAGATCAGCAGCATGAGCATAGAATCATAGAATCATAGGGGTTGGAAGGGACCTCAAGAGTTCATGGGGTCCAACCCCCCTGCCAAAGCAGCTCCCTAGGACATAGCACTCAGATAGGTGTCTAGATGGGTCTTGAATATCCCCAGAGCAGGAGACTCCACACCCCCTGGGCAGCCTGTCCCAGGGCTCCCTCACCCTCACTGGGGAAAAGTTCTTCCCCAGGTTGGTGTGGAACTCCCTGTGCTCCAGTTTACAGCCATTGCCCCTTGTCCTGTCCCCACAGACACTGAAAAGGGGCTGGCCAATTCCCCCTGCATCCCCTGCTTAAGATAATTATAGACTTTAATTAGGTGCCCCCTAAGTCTTCTCTTCTCCAGGCTGAACAGTCCCAGCTCTCTCAGCCTGTCCTCATAGGGGAGATGCTCCAGGCCCCTAATCATCTTCGTAGCCCTTCTCTGGACTCTCTCCAGGAGGTCCCTGTCCTTTTTAAACCAAGGAGCCCAGAACTGGACACAAAAGCATCACCAAAGGTTCCCACAATGGATAAAAGCTCAGCTCTTCCCTACATTTGGCAGAGCTGTGCTGAATTCCTGAGTCTGTGTCGTTTCCTTCCATGGAATCAAAGCACTTTCTCCAGTATCAGCATTCCCTGGAAGGCTGAATGAGGAACATGGAGCACAGCTGTCCTTGGCTGTTGTATGGAATGAGGTTCCTTCCCTAGCCCAGATTAAACACAGCATTTAAGTACTTGACCTTTTTTTTATTTCCAGGCTCCTATTTTTCCAATAAAGTGAACAGAAGGTTGGGAGCAGAAGTACTTCTTTGAGCCTCATTTTTCATACATAAGAATCAGCTCTTTAAACCCAAAGTCTACTACTAAACCAAAGCTGGGATGCCATCCCCTAAACAAAAGCACACAGTCCATCTGGGTTGCTGAAAGACATCTGAAGTGGCCACACAGAACCTATGGGAGGCTCAAGGTCTCTTGGAACTGCAATTGGAGGCCCTGCAGAATACTCTAGAGTATCTCCAAGGGTTACAGGCATAGACAGGTGACTTTGACCTCCAATGAGTTTGCTGCTTGAGAAAGCTCTTACATTTTCACCTCTCCAGACTGCCTCTTTTCTCATAAAACCATGTATTTATTCTTATTCTTTATCATCTAGGAATACCAGGTTAAGTACTACATAACTCTGTAAAATCAACAACAGTTCCTCTGCTTCCCAAACACAACTCTCTGCTCTGTTGTCCCTCTGGCAGAACATGGTGGGGATTCCACATAGAAGCCATAACCTCTCTTCCCCCCCNAAAAGCCCAACCCCCCCCCCCCCCCCCCCCCCCCATATATTTTTCTGGATTTGTCTTTCAAATACCAAAAAAGGCCACTTAGGGATGCTAAACTTTTGATCCCCCTTATCCAATGACAAGCACTGTACGAACCAACAACCTTACAGGAAATGCCACCACCTCTATCATTTTGTTTCTTCTCCTGTTTGCTATCTGACTTAATTCAATACATCATGAAATGCAGAATTTTGAATTACATTTATTTCAAATCTGGTTAAGGCTTTCAATTATCAGGACAAGGAGGAATGGATTAAAACTAAAAGGAAGGAAGGGTTAGATTAGATATTAGGGGGAAGTTTTTTACAGCAAGAGGGGTGAGGGGCTGGAACAGGCTGCCCAGAGAAGTAGTGGATGCCCCATCCCTGGGGCTGTTCAAGGCCAGGGTGGATGGGGCCCTGGGCAACCTAGTGTAGCTCCAGGCCTGGAGGTTGGTGGCCCTGCCTGTGGCAGGGGGGTTGGAGCTCTATGATCCTTGGGGTCCCTTCCAACCCAGACCATTCTATGATTCTATGATAATCAAAACCCTTCACTGCACTCTTCTTCTTAAAATATCTAACACCATGGATAACCCCAGTAAACAGTCCTATCGACATCAGACACATGAATGCAGGTAAACACAGCCTAAAACAAGATAGGCATTGAGGAACCTCAGTGGATATATCTCAAAAAACCCATATCTACTCCTTGAAGCACCCACATTCCTACCAATAAAGTCATACTGCAGCAGAAGTCTGCACCGGTCAGCAGTGAGTTACTTAGGACGCTCCAGCCAGCTGCTCAGGGGTACCCACACAGAATCACAGGATCATAGGGGTTGGAAGGGACCTGGAGAGCTCATGGGGGCCAACCCCCCTGCCAAAGCAGCTCCCCAGCTCATATTACATAGATAGGCATCCAGACGAGTCTTAGGGAGTTAGCTGATCTTCATAATCCTGTTCCCTCCCTCAAGAAGTTGCTTTAAGCTGGTGATGTTGACTTGTGCCTGCAACAGTGTGTCCTTTCCAGCCCTGTGGGATAGGTTGCCCCTGTGTTTTGAACTGGGCTTCCTGTTCCCCTGTGAAATGACCTGCTCACTGCTGGTTTCACAGAGTCACAGGATTGTAGGGGCTGGAAGGGACCTGGAGAGCTCCTGGGGTCCAACCCCCCTGCCAAAGCAGCTCCCCAGCTCATATCGCACAGGGCGGCGTCCAGACGGGGCTGGAATATCCCCAGAGCAGGAGACTCCACACCCCCTGGGCAGCCTGTCCCAGGGCTCCCTCACCCTCATGGGGAAAAGTTCTTCCCCAGGTTGGTGTGGAACTTCCTGTGCTCCAGTTTACAGCCATTGCCCCTTGTCCTGTCCCCACAGACACTGAAAAGGGGCTGGCCAATTCCCCCTGCATCCCCTGCCTAAGATATTTATAAACACTAATTAGGTCCCCCCTAAGTCTTCTTTTCTCCAGGCTGAACAGTCCCAGCTCTCTCAGCCTGTCCTCATAGGGGAGATGCTCCAGGCCCCTAATCATCTTCGTAGCCCTTCTCTGGACTCTCTCCAGGAGATCCCTGTCTTTTTTTATCCCAGGGAGCCCAGAACTGGACACAGCCCAGAACTGGACACAAAAGGCAGCTACACACTCAACAGCCACAACTCCAAGCTGGAAAGGCAAGAGGAGACACACAGCAGAGCTCAGCCGGAGCAGCGGCAGGCCCACCATGAGGCGGCCTGCGTGCTCCTTTGGAGGCACTCCATTTTCCCTCCCTGTGTAGGTTGCCTATCAGTTCCATTAAACACAGAGGTTTAATGCTGACTCCTGTTTGCACACCAAGGGTTACAATTGGTCCAGAATCACTTCTTAAAACATCCTGTCCAAGGTATCAGGTTTTATTAACAAGGAAAACTCATTTCACTGACAGATCAAAGATGACTGTGGCTTCCTTGCAGCTGTTAAAATTGTTTAAAAGCAGGAATATTTCTTCCGGTTGGGAAAAGCAAGGCTGAGCTGGACCTCAGTCTTCAAATATTTTCTTTAAATAAAAGCACAAATAAATTTTTCCTCTGAGAGTCTAGAATAACTGTTTCAGAGAGTGAACCAATCATACAATCGCTCTGGAAAGACCTGCTCCATGAGCATACCTAGCGCTGCCTGCTTATAAAGAATCAGCCTTTTAATCTAACTTGGTTGGGTTAATGTATGCTCTGAGTTAGAGTAATTTAAAATGACTTGTAGGTAACCTCCTTCCCTGCTCATGCAATCCCACAGAGAGCAGTTTTTTCAACAGCTTCTGTTATTTGAACTTAAATGAACAATATTTCTCATAGAAGCTCCAATTTCGTACTCCAGGTAGCACCAGCCAAGCTTGGTGTTGGCTTAGACAGGCTCTCCTACTCATTACCAGTAACACCTCACACCTACTCTGCCTTGGTCAGGC